>BQNB010006760.1:0-20933 GCA_026074375.1 Tanacetum coccineum | reverse complement strand
ACAGTACCAAAAACGAAAAACAAAAACATCATCTCCTTGGCGATTTTTGCAGCGCCGCACCTCCACAAAATCCACCATCACAAATAATTCGAGCACCACCACCACCTCCATCACCACCACCACCTCCATAACCGCCACCACCGGCGGCTGTTACACGAGCACCTCCTCCTCTAAACTATAATTCTTTCCCTAACCCTCTAATTGATAATTCTTTTTGTTCTTTTTCTAACCCTCTAAAAAGTTGCAGCCGAGACCAAGTGATACGCGGGTTAAAGGGTTTGATTTTAGTTTTTTTATAATTATGTTAATAAGTTGCGGTTTGAATTTAGATTATGTTTCTAATTATGTTAAAGAGGTATATTTATGTTAATAAGCTGTGATTGATGGTCTTTAATTTTTTTTTTCAGCCGTAGCAGCCGCCGTATCATCCGTAGCAGCCGACACACAGCCGAAGGTACATATATTCTTTTTTTTCCTTTTGGTATCCCCGGCGACATGTCGTCGGGGAATGTGTATAGTTATTAAAATAACTTTTATGGTGGTTTTGTATTTGATATAAATGTGCTTTAGTATTAATATATGTTATTTGCATAACTAAGCCCTCTTTAATTGACATTACATTTGATATTTTCCGTTGCAAAAATTCATCAAATTCTAAGATTCAGTTATCTCGTGGTTAATCGTTGTTAGGTACCAATTCAGAATAATTACATGCTTTTATAGTTAATTTTTTAACAAACGATTACAAGTACTTTTGAATGTTATGTTCTTTATTTATTTTTATCTTTCTTTTTACTTTTTAGTTATGTCGATTGTGAACTGTATTAATGCTTTAACTTTGGTTATATGATTTAGGAATTCAAGTTATGTGATTTGATATAAATGTGCTTTAGGAATGTTTTAGGATTTTAGTGATTAATTTCGGAAAATCCCCGTCTGAATTTAATCATCCTATAGAAAATAACAATAACAATATCATATTTTAGACTTATTTTGTGTACTTAATTGTAAAAATAACAATATCATATTTTGTGTTCTCTATCTAATCCTATCTTCTTCATAGATCCGTCAACGTCATATTTTGTGTGCATGCTTATATTATTTTGTTCATGAATTTCTATATGTTATGCCAATTGTACTTGTACAGATGTCGTCAGTAGATGTTGCACGGTCCCACGGCGGTGACGGTGGTGGTGAGGATCGTCCCCCTCCACACCATGTGTCGACCGGTTGCGGGGGTTGCTTCATTATCAGGGGTAAGAATTTCTGGATTATTGTAATACAAGCATAAATTTGATACATATATTGAACTTGCTTGCCTTGAATTTTTATTACTTTATCACTCACTTGATTTTGCAGGCAAAGGCACACGAAAGCCCAATTTGGGCGGCAGGAAAGCGGGCATGATGAATACCAGCGACAAGACCCGAAACCTTTCGCTAAAGGAAGTCGCGGAAGCTAAAGGCCCCGTCTCGATCCAATTTGATGTGGGTGACAAACAAACCATAAACCCTCTCGGTCCCCATGCGGCTCACTGGTCTAACTACATCGGGGAGGTCGTTAGGAGTGTGCCTTTGTACTATCCCTCTTGGGAGAAAGTCCCGAAGGAGCAGAAGGCGGCGATCATTTTAGATATTGGGGTCAGTTATCCTTTTATGTTTATTTCATTATCGTGTTCATTTATTTAATTGTGTATATTTATCTAAATTCGTTTATTTATTTATATCATATAAATAAATAAACAAATTTAAATAAATATATAAATTATATCTCTAACTCTGTTTTTGTTTTGTTGTATATGATTGCAGACCCTGTTTGACCTCAGGCCGCACATGGATTCCTCCCGCTGGACAGATATCTACGAAGGCATCAACATGCACTTGCAAAAAGCCTACAATACCAACAAGGCTTCTTTCAAGGCCAAGCATTGGAAGGCAGACCCCACCACCAGGACTTACGATGTGGAGGCGATCAGGCGAGCACGTCCCGAGGATATTACAACGGCTGAGTGGGATAAGTACATTAAGTTTTGGAATGATCCCAAGAACCTTGCTCGAGCTGCTCAAAAGAGCGTCGTCATATCTCGACAGGGATCCCGAGCGCGCCTTCGAGACGATATGGTAATAAATATTATAATTATTTTACATACATATATACATATATATCTGATTATACACTTTGGTGTGTTGTGATTTGTCATTTTTAATTAGTTTCATCTTATATGCGTGTGTATGTACAGAGGCAGGCCTTAGACACTCAGGAGTACCCTTCCCTCATTGACACCTTCTGGCGAACACACACTGTTGACGGGGTATTCCCTAAGGATGAGGACCGCCGCATATATGTAAGTTTTGTTTCAAAACACACTTTAATGAATTATCGAGAAATAATGTAGCAACCCGACTAATATATTTACTATCTTGTGTTTTTGTCAATACATAGGAGGAGATGAAAAGGCTTGAAGCTAAGGGTGAGTACACGGAGGATGAGATCAATGCGTTGGCAAGAGGGGGTAAGCTTCGTGGGCACATTCTCGGTGTGGGTCGGGTATTGCGATCACAGGCCACATCCAGGCCAAGTATGCCCGCCCCCAACAAGTCGCTCAAGAGCATGCGATCACGGGCCACATTCAGAAGCGACTCCATGTACTCGGATATGTTTAAGGAGTTTGAGTCGGGTGGTGCTAGCAGGATTGACGGGTGTGGTGATGACTAGGAGAGTGGCGATGATGAGGATGACAACGGCGAGAGGTAGTTGTGTTATATATTATTAGTATGCTACATTGGTACTTTATGTTGATTTTGGCGACATTTAAACACTTGTTTCCCTATCCTAGTTATGTTATATATTAGTTAGTAAGCCCCGTTTAGTTATGTTACATATTAGTTAGTAAGCCCCGTTTATGACTAGGAATCCCCGTTTTGTAGATTTATTCGGATTTTGGACGATTTAGCTTTATTATCTTTTGGTTTTGCTACAAGTTGTCATGTATTTGTATTGCGTTGATCCGTTTACTTTGTATTTATGTTTTGGTACAAGTTGTGATGAATCTATACAGGTTTTGATACAGGTTTGTATTTTGGTAGATTTTTTCCGGAAAAATTCCGGAAAAAATCTGGAAAACGCCTGCTGTGCAGGCTGTATTTTAAAAAAAAAATGCAGAGTTTTCCCCAGCGACATGTCGCTGGGGAAACTTGATATTAATTTTTTTAAAACATTTTCCCCAGCGACATGTCGCTGGGGAAACATAATTTAAATTTTTTAAAAAAGTTTCCCCCAGCGACATGTCGCTGGGGAAACTTGATTTTAAATTTTTAAAAACGTTTTACCCAGATGTTTTAAAAAATATTCCCCAGCGACAAGTCGCTGGGGAAAAGTGATTCTAAATTTTTTTTAAAAACTTTCCACAGCGACAAAAGTTTGCCACCGTGGCACAAATTGTTTTACTGAAAAACGAGTGGGACCCACATCTTCGCTGAGGATTATCGCTGTGGATTGTATCCCTGACGAGGATTCCCCAGCGACTATTCCCGAGCGACATTTCGATGGGGATAGTTTTCCCCACCGACATGTCGCTGGGGAAAGCCCCGAAATGTCGCTGGGGAAAACCCCGATTGTTGTAGTGGTAACCTTTATATTTGAGGGGTTTTAAATAATCTTTGTTTTTGATGTTTGACCAACCAAAAAGATTGGATTTGGATTTGTTCAAGGGTTGTTGCTCAGGTCGTCAAGTAAATATTTCTCATTTTTTGTTTATATAGTTAGGTAGTTATTATTAGTTGATTGCATCATTGAAAATTGTGATTATTGTGTTACATATATAGCAAGTAACATGTTTTGATATTTTAAGCGTTATTGAAAATTGTGGTTATTGCGATGCTTATAATCGCGGCCGCAAGTTGAGGGTTGTTTGGATTAGGGCCCTTTAGGATTAAGGGTGTACTTCCTTGAGGGTTTGAAACACATAACTAAACTATGTTTGCATTGCTTACAATTATGGCGTCAAATTTGGAATTGTTTGGATTAGAAGCTGTTAGGATTAGGGGTATACTTTGGCCGGTTTTGAGACGTAGAACTGAAACGTGTATTCATTCGTGAAACTATGGCATCAAATTAAAGGTTGTTTGGATTAGGGGTGTCACAGAACTGAACTGGACTGAATTTACTCGGTCTTACTTTGTTTTATGCTCATACGTCTAACCACTAAGAATCATGGGTCAAAGGTGACTTTTTTTCCATCGCTTATGCCTATAAATATCATGGTTCAAAAATCTTTATTTAGCAACTTATTGGTATTTAGCTTTAAAACATATGTTTTGTTTCTTTGTTCAAGGTTGAATACTCATGTTGTATTTGTAAAAAAGTTCAACATTTGCAAGTGAACCAATAAAATTCAACATATGCAAGTAACGTGATTGGGGTTGGGCTCTTTCTGAAATTCGCTTTAAGACCTGAACCAAAAGATCTCCCACACGACTTAACTAAACTAAAATTATAGCACCTCTATTATCGTAGTATCCTTAAATAATATATCAAGTTCATATTAAGAGAAACCAAGAAAAATAGCTCTCACTGAAAAATAAACAAACCTCTATAAGACAAAACACAATAAACAAGACCCATGAAAAAACATAATAAATAAGACTCACCGCAGCGAAGCGCGGGTTTCAAAAACTTGTTACAAACATTAGGTAACTAAACTTTAAAAAAACTAATGTTGCATGCTAACCTGCATGAACTGTTGAGATCTATGCCACCAAAGGTCAAATTTGCCTCACCACCTTTTGAGGCACTGCGCTCTGAATAGAAGTATATCATAAAACTATTAATTTTGACATTTTATAAATCGTCTTAATACCGTATACATAACCAAAAATAATTTAAGATACCTGTGTCTTCCAAAACTCTATGTCTTATCAGATATAATACAAAGAAATTGCGATTTAGCAAATACAAAACATAATGTCACAAGCTACGTACATTAAAAAATAAACTAAGAACAGAAAAGAGAACAGAACATTCCCATCAAATAAACGCAACTTACTGGATCACTTCGAAAGAAGACCAATGAGGTTTCTGTTAAAATAAACCACCTTTTCTTCCACGAAGTCCCAATTCCTGTAAAACAAAACGTAAAAAAACTAGATGTACAAATAAAAGAAAGATTAACAAATAAACTGTTTCTGGTTTAATTTTAGGTTCCAGTTTCTTTTCTGGAAACATTCCGGCTGGACATTTTAAAGAGTACCCACTAGAAAATGGGTCGTCGACAAATTGAGAAACCCGTTCAAGGTCTGCCACGTCAAGAAAAGTCAAGGAGACTGTCAATAATGAAATCGTCGCTAAGGGAATGTTGCTGGTAAAACCAAGAAACCACCATTACAAAAATGAACATCAAGTCCCGATTTTGATTTGTTCAACAGCTTTTTCGGCGACAACGAATGCAGTTTTCTCGGGCATCTCAGAGGCGGCGACGGTGAGTGATGGTGGTTGTCAGTGGATGGTGGTTTAGAATGAAGAGAGAGCGAGGGTTTTGTATGCGTAGTTTATGTCATCTGTGTATTTTAGATTTGTGTGACCTTATATATACGGTATATCTTTTGTTTTCAGAGGCTGCTATAAAATGGGCTTTAAAAGGTTTAAATGGATTCTTAAAAAATTGACTGTTACCAAATGACATTCATTTGCACATTTTTGATAATCATTATTGTTAGTAATGATTATTAACGGTTACATGTTTTTAATAATAATTATTGGTGACGGTTATAATGATAAATTAAATAGACTGTTACAAGGTTAATATTGATGACTATAAAAAACAATTTTCTTAATAAAGAAATGTTTTATTTTTATTTTTTAAAACTTCCATTTTGGGAATGTCCTAAATGCATTATATAGTAGTATATATGAGTTTTTTTATATTAAGATTTTATAACTGACATTTTAATGTATATCAATAACCTTTTTTCAGTTTTATATTTTACAAATATCGATATGGCTGTTACACATTTTTCTCATTAAATCACTTATTTATCATTAATATAACCGTTACAAGTTTTAAGGTTACATGATGATAATGAGATATTATAAAAGAGATTATAATAAGCAATGAAAGCATTACTTGTAATGACTCATACTTTTAATGACACATAAATTTTTAGGCTTTTCGTTATATGTGTATGTATTGATTCCATAGTAAAAGTAAAATAAATCAATACTAATTTGTTAATTTCCTTTTTATGTAATATTTTTTGTCTTAATTTTTTTAGAACTTCTTTTTTAAAAAAGTCCTAAATACATTATAAGTAGTTAAGAATAATCGTTACAAGTTTTTAGGTTACATGATAATATATGAGATGTTACAAAAGGGATTATAATAAGCAATGAAATCATTACTTGTAACTGCCCATACTTTTAATGACACATAAAGTTTTAGGCTTTTTAATTAGATGTATATGTATTGGTTCTATAGCAAAAGTAAAACAAATCTATACGGATTTGTTAATTTCCTTTTTAAGTAGTAACGTTTTTGTCTTATTTTTTGTAAGACTTCTTTTTATCGAAAGTCCTAAATACATTATAAAGTATTCAAGATAAGATAAGATATTTTTTATCTTAAAATTTTATGACCTCCTTTTATAGGATGAACAAATGTTGTTCATTTATACATTTTCTAACACTAACTTTACGAAAGAATGACATAGTTGATGGTGACCATGAATGTTACCGCCACGAACCACAATCGTCTCCATCGCAACATTTGTTCGCATCAAAATATGCTTTTCGTAAAAGGTTGCCATCTCTTGTTCAAATTTTAACACCAACAATCGTTGTTCACTAAAAAAGGAGTTAACTTTAAACTACAATTCACACAAGATTAAGAAACATTTTTTTTCTAATTTGTTTTGAACACAAATAGCAGAAATTTAAAAGAAACCAAAATAAATTTTGAAACTTAACTTAAACTAAAATTAAAATTAAGAAAACACAACTTGAAACAATTCATATAATATCAAAAATTCTAGATACTAAAGCGGTTTCTGGTGGAGGTAAGGGGCGCTAGTGTAGATTTTGGCGACATCGAAGAACTCCGGCAAAGACAGCAGAAGTAGATCTGCAAAAAAGAATATCAAAAGTTGTATAACTCCAATCTATAAAGAAACTATATGCAGATTTATCTAAAAAGGTTAAAAACCCTTCAATACCTCAAAAGTTTACTGATTTATGAAACCGTATATTGAATGAAGGAGAATAAATTCCGAAAAGAAAGGCTGTGGTGGCAGCAGATCTACAAACATTTTTAGTCAAAGACATTATAAGAAGAAAGTTCTATAAAAAAACCTTCAAAACTCGAAGAATTAATGAATAAATAATAAATTTACCAAACTAAAAAATTGTTATAAAAGCAGCAGATTCGGCAGTGAGGTTTGGGTTGTGGTGGGTATCATCGTGAGGATTTCAGTGGTGGTGGGTGCCTCGGCGGTGGCGACTGATGGTGGCGATGGCGGTGGTGTATATAGTTGTGGCAGGTGCGAGTTTGTGTTTTTAGGGTGAATGAGAGAAAGTTTATGCTTATCAGATTTGGTGTGAAGAGTTTTTATATTGAAATGGGCTGTTACAATTCATATGATTTAAATGAGTTGTTATACCTTTTGGGCTGTTACAAATTACAATTAATATGGTTTTATGGTATGCATTAATATTGTGTGTTGTTACAAAATGATGTGTTACAAAATCGATTTCACATTAAGACACTAAATTTTGAGTTATAACATTTAATTATGTGTATTTATTGAGGTTATAGCAAAAGTAACATAAATCTTTCTATAACAAAAAATGTTTGTGTTCTTAAACTTTTTAAGACTTCTATTTTTAAAAGTCTCAAATGCTTTATAAAGTAGTAGAGATAGAATATAAATGTCCTAAATGCATTATATAGTAGTATAGAAGATATGTATTAGCATATAAATTGTATAAAGCTTTGTTTGTTTTATTAGTTTGTGCAATGTGTATACGAACATGTACTTTTCATTTTAGGTGTGTTTGAAAAATTACATTAATTAGTTATGAGTGTTTTAATAATAACATTATATGTGTTGACCAGTCAATAAGTATGTGTTGTGAATTTGTTAATTGTACATATTGCATGAATGTTTGTATTGTTGAATTTCAACTCTTTGTTGTTTGCATTAAAGAGTGTACAATGTGCATCAATCCTTGTATTACTTAATTTTTTGCATTGAATTCAAAGAGAGTTATGTGGCAAAATTTTATTGTTTGCATAAAATGTTATACAACATGCATAAGAATTTGTATTACTTAAAAAAATTGCATTTAATGAGGAGAGAGATGTGTGTTAGAAACCATTTTGTTCTTTTGTTGTTTGTTGATGAATGTTATATGGGATGATAAACCATTCCAAATATGAAAGTTTACTGCCATCTAGGTTTTATCTTAGTTATGCAATCAAAGATGTGAGTTATTAATTAAGGAAAATTGATTTTATCACTTCTCTACTTTTAATTTTTTCCCAATTTAAGTACTCTACAATTTTACACTATAAACAAGTCACTAAACTTAGAAGTATTTCTTAATTTATTCACCAGACTTTTTTATTTTTAGTGTAAGTTACATAAATCGTCCTTATGGTTAACTCTAAATTACGAAAATCATCCGTTTTTATACTTTTTGTCCATTTTTTATCCGTTTTCGTCCCTTTTTTATTCGTTTTTGTACGTCTTCATACGTTTTTATCCATTTTTGTCTATTGTTTATTCGTTTTTGTACGTATATTTGAAAAATATGTGTTTTAAAAATAACACGCAATATTTTTTTTTACTTTTCTCATAATAACATCAAAGTAGGAGCTACCACTGTCACCTCAAGTAAATTCTCACTTACTGTTTTAAAATTCATACACTCAAGTCTTATTAGTCTTTGATTCATCGATAACGAGTTGGTAGTAAAAACGCAGGAAAAAGTACAAAAACGTATAAAAACGGATAAAAAACGAATAAAATTGTACAAAAATTTATGAAAACGTGCTAAAAAGTATAAAAACGGATAAAAACGCATAAAACGTACAAAAACGTATGAAAAACGGACGAAAACAAATGTAAATGGACAAAAAAGTATGAAGACGTACAAAAACGAATAAAAAACGAAAGTACATGGACGAAAACGTACAAAAATGTATGAAAACGTACAAAAACGTATAAAAACGAACGAAAACATATAAAAACGAATAAAAACGTATGAAAACGGACGCAAAATCATAAAAAGGGACAAAAAAAAATATAAAAACGGATGATTTCCATAATTTACAGTTAACCATAAGGACGATTTATGTAATTTACCCTAAAAATAAAAAAGACTGGTGAAGAAATTAAAAAGTAATTCTAAGTTTGTGATTTGTTTATAGTGTAAAATTGTAGAGTACTTAGATTGAGAAAAAGTTGAAAGTAGAGGACTAATAGAGTCAATTTTCCCTATTAATTATTTGTAACATCATTATGCTTTATAACTTGATTGATAATCTTTTAATGCATGGATATTATTGCTTTAAGAGTTTGATGTTACAAAATTGATTAAAACATATCGGACCCCATTTACATTTATAATGTGAAATAACGCTTCATGTTTGGTTTATGGATAATGACCAAATTAATTGAGAATTGGATGTTATCGTCTAATTATAACTATTTTGTAACATCCTTATGTTTTAAATCTCAATTGATTCCTTTTAAAGTTAGTCATTTATTTATTGCTTTTAATAATTTAATGTTACATAATTTGAAATATGTAAGGGGGCGTTTGGTACGACGGAATCACATAGAATAGAATCGCAGTAAAGAATGGAATGCCAAAGAAAGAGAATGGATATGAGAAACAGAAAATGATTCCACTATTTGGTAAAAGTGAAGAATGGAGTGCAAGAATGGATTTGAGAATCAATTCTTTCGTTTGGTATAAGCCGAGAATAAAACAAATATATTGATAATTAGTAGGTTAAAAACATCATCTAACAACCGTTTTGTATCATCTAACAAATATATTTTGTAACAGTTTTGTTGTGTTTACTCAAAGAAAACCAACAATATATATTTCATTCATTTTCCGGTGTGAATTTCTCCGAATGGAGCGAACAAGTAACTTTCCATTTAGGTGTTTTGGATATTGAATTGGCGCTATTGGAGGATAGGCCTACTGACCTTATTGATGCTAGTTGAGAGGCTCAAAGGTCACACCATAAGGCATGGACAAGGCACTATTACACAAAAGGCCATAAACACCTCCTATAAGAAACCGGTTTTGAGATAACCACTTCCTATTGTAAAAAAATAAAGAGATGGGAAGCATAAATACTAGTTTTTTTGATGAAACCCAGTCTTTATAACCTAAAACTCATAGAAAAACATGTTATTCTAAAGTGACTGGTCTCAATTTTTTAAAAAGTTTTTATAATTTTACACCAAAATTTGGATTTCCCTTCCTCTAAAATTAACAAGCGGGAATTATTCCCTCCATCTTTTTTCACCAAAAAATTGAAACCCACAAGCATTTTCATCTTATTTCCAAAAGCCTACATCAAAATACCACGTTTCTTTCAAAACAACTCAACCACTATATCTACTTTCAAACAAAACAACTCATCTCTTTCCTCTCACTATCGGCTTCACGTTTAGCATCATTCAGAAACTCCTGCCCATATCTACTTTCAAACAAAAAAACTATTCCCATCACCTGTTACCAATTATGATTTCGTGTTCACTAATGGTTTCTTTTATGTAATGTTTATTGAATGGTTAATTAACAAAAATTACGTGTTTAATATCGTGATTTGGGGGAGATTCGAATTTGGGTTTATTGTTGCTTTATGTGAACAATTGGGGTGTTCTTAGTTGTTTAATATTAAATAAAGACACATAGTGTCCACAATAATAACCATTCAAATATAAAAACTCGCTCAGAGGTTGATTGTTCAATTGGTTAAACTACATAAAATGAATTTGTGAAACTAAATTATAAATGCTTTTCGATAGAATTAAGAACCACATATTATAGCAGTTATAACCTGATGCAAACGATTATCGAACCCCTAATGAACAGGTTGTCTTGGTAATCTGATGCAAACGATTGGAATTTTTAAACGAACAGGTTGACTGCTAATCACAAGGAGAGTTCATTATGTGGGGTTCGATAATCGTTTGCCAAATGCATCAGGTTGAATGCTAATCACAGGTACACCGCTTTAAACCTATGAGCCCATTTGGCATTAGCAGTCAACCCCTTGCGCTAGGAAGTTATTAGGTTTGCAATATTTGAGCACCACGTATTATTTTGATGAAACATTTATAAGGTATAGATTGGGTTCACATTTTTTTGCAGACTTGCAGTTGATATAAAATAAGATGCTTTTAAAGCTGCAGCTATTATAGCTAATTTTTCCACCGGTTTGCAGCTCGATGATATTATATGGGATGACTTCGATCAAGGTGAAGACCATATAGTACGACACCCAACTAACACGCGGTCTACGAGAAATTCATTTGAAGGAGACAACTGTAAGAAACCTCGGCGTGAAACAACTCCTGTATTGAGTGACACCAACAACCCTGATGTTTCCAATACTATCTGTCACGAAAATGCAGCAAGAGACTCTAAAATATCCGATAAGGAAAATAACATGATGGAGAAGGATTCATGGTCACATGCACCACTTGGTGTAGTCAATGAATCATGTGATGGTGAGCAGGTGAAAGACACGCCTAATTTGGCATCTGATGACACCAGAATATCAAATAGTTGCTTCTAAAGTAGCCACAGCACCTCTGATGGTAAATTCAGTACGGATAACCATGTTCTCAGTAGCACATCAGCTGATATTGGGAACCTGAATGATGTGGACAAGATGTTAAGGTAGATCTTAGTTCGAAAAGTTAAAGTAACATGTTTACCCTTTCTTCGCTTATTCTAATTAAACAATATCTTACATATACTTTATCATCTATATGCAGAAGTTGTGATTCATCATTTGGACTAGGTGTCACTAACAAAGATGATGAACTTGGCTGGTTTACATCAGTTCAGGTTGAGGGTACTGAAGAAGAATTAAAGATGGATTTTAAATTCCCATGTTCTAAGCCAAGTGAATAATTAAAGATGGATTTCAAATAAATCAGGTTAGTCAAGTTTCATTTGTGACAGGAAGCTTGAGAAGCTTTCACTTTCATCAATTAACCGTTCTTATGGTTGCGTTACTGTAGCTATTATTACTGATTATTGATTCAATATTTGTTCTTTGTGTAGTGTCATTTTGTCTACGCGTTAAGTAACAGTGGGTTATGCTGTCAAATGTCCAGATATGCCTTAAAAATTATGTCTTAGCTATGTAATTCCGGTATAATTGACAGATCAATATGCATAAAAAGCAGTGGAAGCATCTGAACCAGACGGAAGGAAAAAAATACACGGAGCTGTGTGCGTGGAATGCGATACCAAGGTTTTCTGCTGACATTTTGGAAGGCGTTCATACTAACAGTGTCAGCAATACTTAGTGTTTACATAATGAGGCTGCTAACGGACTGTTTGTTCAGACTGGAGGTAATTATTCATTTTTTACATTTCGTCTTTGGCATCTTTATGTTTCCTTCTGATGTTTTAATTCTGCCGGTTTCCATTATGTTTGTCCCCAGGCTCCAACCATGCTGGTCCGTCAGTTTTAAACCAACGTACAAGAACGTGTTAGACTTCTCAAATAAGAAGACCATCAGATGAAACAGACACATCAAAAAGAGTTTGCAGGCCCGCCGCATCAGCTAGAAGTATTCATGCACGCCGTCGAGCTCGACGTCCACCCATAGTTGCACGGGTTGATACAGAAGGTAGCATTTCTGGTCACGCGCGAGGTAAACGACTTATATGTATCGTATTATTTTTTTTATTAGTTGCTCACAAAATTTATACTATTAGTTACTGCATTTTAAAATACTTTATATAGGAGATTTCAAGCTTCCAAAATCCACTTTTGGCAACTTTAGAATAACATATAGGAACAAAGCTAAGTGGTTGAATTTTATTGAATCTTTCTTTAAGAAGTTTGAGGAACTGTATGAGCAACACGTCAGTTGATTAAGAATATATATTTTTATTCTAATAGCTTTTCATTTCAGAGTTTTCTATCAAATTCAAGCAATGAAGTTACACTAAGTTGTGGCATCACATTGATACAAGTGGTCTTATAGCTTTCCTAAAGTTGAGTACCAAATGAAAAACTATTTGATTCTGCCGAATTTTGAGAATGATCAAGTCGGTGGTAAAAAACATGATGAATGGGGTGGTGACTAGGGATACAATGAAAATGGTAGTTTTCTACTTTTTTAATGGTTCTTGGTCATTATATAAGTTAGATTATCAGATTCTTTTTTGTATCTAGAGACTTAGTTTCCGCAATTTGAAAATGCCTAAATTGGTTTGATCAAAGAACCTTAATATATAGGTAACCGGATAAAACTGAGTTTGAGATCAAATATTCAAACTTAATACTATTTAAACTAAAATGTAACTATAAATTTTGTTACGCCTAACAAAATATTTGCGGTATTAATAGTGTAGGTAGTTCTGCTTATCATAACTTTTTCTTAGAAGTGTTAGTTACTATGGCGAAATAGCGGTCTCACATGGAAAAGTCAATGTATATACTAATACATACCATATTAAAAAGGAGCCTAGCAGCAGGGCTGCAAACTGAGTGTGATATATCCTAAGTGAGTACTTTTGAACTCGATTCAATAGCTTGATTCGAGCTTGGCTCAAGGATGAGTCGACCTTGACTTTACAGATTAAATAGCTTAAGAAGCTTAGCTTAATTCAAGAGCTAGATATAGATGCCTAGCTGGACTTGATTGAGCTGAGCTCGAACTCGGCTCATTGACCTGATCCGAGTTTACCATCAGTTTGAGATGACTTACCTTGATTTTTTCTGAAATTACAAATGTTAATCTTTTTTTCTTAATCTGATTTTCCTCTCTCTTTCCTTTTTGACAGCTTTTACTGCTTTGAAGACCAACCAAACACACCAAGTTTGTTGATTTTCTGGAGCACTAAAAAATGAATCGGCTTATATGAGCTGAAAGCGAATCATTCTTTGAAAAGAATCTAGCGCGTTCCCTGAAGCATGGCGAGTTGAGCCTACCAGTGTAGCTATTGGAGGTAAGTTAAATCATATGCCTGTCATTTATTCATATGCCTGCTATTTATGTTCTACTCCATGATTATGAACTGTTGTTGAGTTTAAAAAGAGATTGTTAGTTGTAGTTTACATGGAACCTACAAATTAAGCTTGATGTGTCAACTACATGCATGATCTTATATATTATCATTTGTATCCTTTTTTGTAGAACTGATGGTTTTACATCAATATTGTATTAGTTGTGGCTTTAGTTAGTTCAGTGGTTAGGCTCATTGAAGCAAACATTTAACACCTGCTTCATATTTGCAGGTACATCTGCTTCATATCTTCAGGAACATCTGAATGCCGCAAGTTACCACAAGACTTCTGATCTTCATGGTGTTTGGGACTTCAGCGAACCAAATTTAATTAATGATTACTTGAAAACCGTACATGATACACATGCTGAGAACTGAATCGGGTGTCGTACCTGAGTTCCGTCAATTTCAAACACCCCGCCGCGAAACGCGGGCTTATACCCTCGTTATGTTGAATTCTAGTGTTTTTCTTTATGCTTATTTGTTGAATTCTAGTGATTTAATTTGATTTGAATTTTGTATTTGCTTTATGTTAAGCTGAATTGAAGTTGTCTTTATTTACTTTAATTTGTTGATTTTGACATTTTTTGTCCATCTAAATCATTTTATATATATTTGCTGTATTTATATTTCTTTATTTTGGTGGGTTAAATTTGTAAATTTTTGAATTTATTAAAGAATTCCAATTTTTTTTTTAAAATAGATTAAAAAAAGACAATTTTTGAGATAAAAACATATCTTTTTAATCTATATAAAGGCAGGTTGGATGTTTTTATAAAGACATATTGCGGGAGAACCAGTGTCCATTTTCAATAAAACATGTGTGTTTATTTTAATATGGAGACCAATTCTTAGGGAGAGAACTGATGTTGATTCTTCTAATAGAGACTGGTTGCATAACCGGTTTTCATATGTTTCGATCACGGAGATACCCCCCCCCCCCCCCTCAAAGAGTGGTTCCAAAACCACTCTTTATGGGCTATTTTGACAAGTTTCTATGGCTTTTTTGTAGTAGTGAGGTCTAACGGATTCTGCTTGAACTTTATGCGGATGACAATTGCCAACAACATTAAGTCTACTCTTTTTGTGATAACCGGTAACTTGTCCAGGGTTAAGTATTATAAAGTATTATGAATTTCGTATTTTGAAGTCTTTCGACCTTGTCAGTTTTAGTTTTCCTGATGAAAGCTGAAAAGTTGACTCCAGTTGACTATTTTGTGTAAAACGGTTATGGTTTAACCGGGATTTTTGGAGGAGCCTTGAGTTTCGGGAGAGAGTCACTATTGATTCGTCTTTCCATTTCGGAGTATTTGGTTGGTATTTTATATAATCCCGGGAAGCTTTCCCATGATCCCTGAAAAATCGTCATGCAGCGCGTACCAGCACGACAATTTATTTGGAAATAGGTTTAAGTGATTCGGAAGTGTGTAATGAGATTATTTATTTAATAAATTCATGATATTGGAAAACGTTGGTTTAAAAAGTAAATCGTTGGTGTGTGATTTGAAAGTTTTTAGAAACACGGTCATTTTCGTGAAATTCGGCAAAAAGTCCGGAACGGTCGTTAAAGTGTAAATTTTGAACAAGTCAATTTTGACAAAGCTTATTTTGGGAATTAAAATGTTTTCACACTTGCGAGGATGGTTCGGTTGAGTGTTAAACAAAAATTCGTGTTTTCGGTCCTGACGCGACCGACAGCATATAAATTGAATTTTTGTAGCAGATTAAGGTGATATGTGTCGTATAAATAACCTAGATTTATGGAAAAGTGATTTTAAAAGCAATGGGAATATTAATTAAACTTGAGTAACGTTTTAAATCATCAAACTTTAAGCTTTTAAGTGATCCCGATACGAAAAGATGAACTCGAGACCCTCCTAGGATCTGATTTCAGATGAGATAGGCCTTAGGGGACAAGATAACTATTTTCTAGCTAGGTTGTCTCGACCTAGTACCCATATATTCTTCCACCACCTCAAACATTATTATTCATTCATTCATTTTAAAATCAAACACAAAAAAATATCTCTTTCTCTTCTCTCTCTCTATATTTCAGACGAACCACACAAAGGGGCGAGAAACATTGATTTTTTTTGAAGATTACCAAGAAAACGGGGTTAAAAGATCGATAGTGGGTTGATATTAGATAGATGCGGGTTATAGCAAAAGGTTTTTGGGTCTTTTTCTCTTGCGTCAAAATTGAACCAAACTCGCCAAAGTTGTAAGTTTTCTAAATTTGATTTAAGTTGTACTTATATGCTTATTATGGTGTCTTAATACTAGTTGTACAAGTTGATCGTCATAAAAATCAATTCTTGAAAACGAAAAGTGTATAAAAGGGGTGTTTGATTGCGTCAAACTCGAACAAAAAGGAACAAGGATCGAAAGTTTGAATATTTTGGTTGTGGTGATATTTTTATACTTTTGTCAAAGTACTTTTAGGGCTTATTTTGGTTGTGGTGGTATTTTTATACTTTTGTAAAAATAAGCTTAGTTTGAGCTTATTTGGTTGTTTGGGCTTTGGTTGGTTTCAGCAAAAGAAAGAAAGGAAATTTGATTTCGCATTTATTTAGCTTCGGCTTATTTTGGGTTTAGCTTATATTGGTTTCGGTTTATCGAGTTTTGGTCATTTGATTGTTTTGGTTTATTTATGGCTTATTCGAGCTTATGGCTTATTTATGTTGGGCTTATTTGTTTCGGCTTATTTGGTTTCAGTGTATTTTTCGGCTTATTTAGTTTCGGTTTATTTTTCGGCTTATTTGGTTATGGATATTATAGACTTATAGCTTAGAATGGTTTTTAAGCTTATATTTTGGACTTGTATTTTGGATTCAGGCTTAAAATAATAAAACGGATTATGAAAAACATAGAAAACATGTTTTGGACTTCTATTGGGCCTTAAGGCCCAATAAGTGAAAACTAGTGGTTTAAAATGGATTTTAAAGTGAAACATGTTTCATGTCAATATTGAAAGTCGATGGAGAGAAATGAGTTTGTTAAAGTATTTTTGAGATATAAAATTTGGCGTTTGGTCGGAAGGTAGCGAGAATTGGGAAAAATGTTTGAACTTGAGGACTTAGAAAAGTGTTTAGAATTGAGATTTTATAATCTTGGAAATATTGTATAAACAAACGGGTCATGCCGAAATTTTATAAAAATCCCACACTTAGAAAATATTGTAAAAACTTATTTTGTGTCAATGGTTAATGGACGAAACATGGCTTTTAATAAACTTTAAGTGTAGAGATTTAACGATCAAGCGTGGATTATGTTAAAATGACAAGGTTTTATAATGATCATTTTTAGCCGATAAAGAGATGAAAATAATAAAATATTATTATTTTATTATTATAAATATATTTAAGTATATATATACTTTAACATTGTGGAGATGTTTATTCGCTTATTTTCGATCTTCGAACTCCCACTTATTTCTCGTCAGATTTTCTTGGATAGTTTGATCGTTTGTCCCGTTTCAGCGGTGATCGATGTTTTGGATAAATGATGTTGATGTCACACTTAGCCCAAGTGTTTTGATTCGTTTTGAGTAATTTATCACACAACCATAATATGAGATAACGTTTTTGGTAAAAGATAACGGTTTTGGTAAAAGATAACGGTTTTGTTATGAGATAACGGATTTTTTAAAAGATAATGGTTCTTATAAGATAACGGTTTTGGTAAAAGATAACGGTTGTTATGAGATAATGATTTTGGTAAAAGATAACGGTTTTGCTATGAGATAACGGTTTCAAGATAAAGAGTAAAGGTTTTAGGATAAGGAAAGAGGTTTTTGTAACAAAATTGAGAATCTTGGTGTGAGTAAAGACAAATACTTGTACAATAAGACAGCTTTATAAAAACATTAATAAAGTGTCATAAATGATTAGGTCATGGCCGGGTACTGCTGTGCGCTTGCGTTGAGATTATTTGTGCATTGAGTTTGAGATTTGTGCAGTTTGCATTATTTGCTGTTGTGGTGAGTTCTCGTAGCCCCATTTTTTCTACTGTTTTTCCGTTGAGAGAAAATGATACTCAAATGTGTTTTGAACTATTTTGAAATTGAACTGTGCGAAACTTGGTTTTGTTTTTGGGATAATTATGTGCTTATGATTGCTATGTGAATATATGTAATGTAACTTTACTTGCATGTACTGTGTTTGGCATGCAAGGGTTGTGATTTTATTTGCATGTACTGTGTTTGGCATGAAAGGGTTTTAATTTTACTTGCGTGTACTGTGTTTGGCACGACAAGGGTGATTGGCAAGGATTTGCCATGTTTAATTGTGGACCTGCCCTAATTTAGTGCTCCTTTAGGTGCGTAAGTGACATATTCTATTTTCATGACTAGCGGGGATACTAGGGCATGGTGATCGACTAACGGGTGTGCTAGGTTGTGTTTACATGATTAGCGAGGATGCTAAGTCATGGGTGATTGTTATATATTCACTATCATATTGCACGTTTATCTATTGTTTTGAGATATTGGCACAACTTTTAGGTTTAAGGTCAAACCTACGAGCCCACCAACATTATTGTTGAAGTTTTCAAGTGTCATTTTCAGGTGTGTCAGTTAAAGGTATGTGACTAATGTTGGAAGAGAAAAGATGTAAACCCAAGGGGTTGGGTCAAAATGGGTTTTGTTTATTTTATTGTCAAGTCTCAACTTGTAAAATTTATATAAACTTAAATTTCATTTCTTTGTAAATTGTAAAGTATATGATCTTGTATCTTGTGCGATGAACGGTTTCGTCGCATCTCGTGTTTTCACCATTGACAGGGTGTGACACTTTTTTCCATTGAAAATCAGAATGCTAAAGATTTTCTTAAGCTTGTGGAAAAGAAGTTTTGTTCGACTGATAAAGCACTAGCGGTGACACTTATGGCTGAACACACCACCATGAAATTTGAAGGTTTAAAGAGTATGCAGGAACATGTCCTTGATATGACCAATACCACAGTAAGACTTAAGACACTAGGTATGAATGCGGATGAATCTTTCTTGATGCAATTCATTATCAATTCACTTCTTCCTGAATATGAATCGTTCCACATCAATTAAAACAAATTAAAGGATAAGTGGAATATTGATGAACTATCCAGTAAGCTTATTCAAGAGGAAACAAGACTAAAGAAACAAAGAGTTCACTCCATTAACTTGGTGAATCAAGGAGTTGACAAGAAGCTCAAACCAAAGGCCAAGAACTTTAAGAAGAAACAAGATGCTACAACCTTAAAGGTTGCTAATGGTGAAAAGAAGGAACAAACAGAACAACAAATGCAAATTTTGCAGGATAGAGGGACATTTCCAAAAGGATTGTCTTAAGCGTAAGGCTTGATTCGAAAAGAAAGGTATACATTACCAAAGGCCAAGAACTTTAAGAAGAAACAAGATGCTACAACCTCAAAGGTTGCTAATTGTGAAAAGAATGAACAAACAGAACAACAAATGCAAATTTTGCAGGAAAGAGGGACATTTCCAAAAGGATTGTTCTAAGCGTAAGGCTTGGTTCGAAAAGAAAGGTATACATTATGTTTTTGTATGCCTTGAATCAAACTTATCTAAAGTTCCTTCTAATACTTGGTGGTTTGATTATGGTGTTACTACTCATGTTTCGAATATTATGAAGGGATTCCTTACAATCCAAACCATAAGGCCAACTAATAATTTGATCTAATGAATGAAGGCTCTAATTGAAGGCGCATGGACTTATAGACTGATGTTAGACACCGGGTTTCACTTGGATCTAATGAATACTCTCTATGTATACACTTTTGGTGGCGGAAATGGTCTTTTTAATTTATATAAGAATAAATCCTTTATTTGTTATCATATTCTTATTGCTAATTTATATAAATTAAAACTTGATGACATTTTTCTGAATCTTTATTTACTGTTGATCATAATGTTGGAATGAAACGTAGTATGGTGAATGAACATCTGCTTTTTTATGGCATAAACATTTAGGTCATATATCCAAAGAAAGAAAGATTGGTGAAAAACAGGACTCTACCAAATCTAGACTTCAATAATTTTGGCTTATGTGTGGAATGCATAAAGGGTAAGCAAACCAAACATAGCAAAAAAGGTGCCACAAGAAGCAACAATCTCCTTGAAATTATACACACGGATATTTGTGGACCATTTGATACCCCATCCTTCACTACAGAAAAATACTTTATCAACTTCATAGATGATTTTTCACGTTATGAATATGTCTATTTGCTGTATGAAAAATCTCAATCTATACATGCCCTCAAGGTATTTGTAAACGAGGTTGAAAGATAACTAGATAGAAAAGTGAAAATTGTAAGATCTGATATAGGTGGTAAATATTATGAAAAGTATGATGAATCTGGACAGTGTCCTGGTCCCTTTGAAAAGTTCCTCGAAAGTCGCGGCATATGTGCTCAACATACTATGCCAGACACGCCACAACAAAATGGTGTGGTAGAAAGGCGAAATAGAACATTAATGAAGATGGTTCAGAGCATGATAAGTAAATACTCTTTACCCAAAAGTTTGTGGATATATGCACTTAGAACCGTAGTTTATTTGTTAAATAGGGTTCCTAGTAATTCAGTTCCAAAAACTCCTTTTGAGTTATGGACTAGAAGGAAAACTAGTCTGAGACACCTACATGTTTGGGGTTGTCCAGCAGAGG
>BQNB010006759.1:13446-96216 GCA_026074375.1 Tanacetum coccineum | reverse complement strand
CGCCGTCTCGCGACTACACAATCGTCTTGAAAGAGAAGCCATCCGACCAAACAAAGAGTTAATGTCCCTCCTCATGAGACTAGGCAATAGACTATCACTATCCTCACAGAGAAAAGGAACAATAGACGATTCACCTACCTTATGGACGCTAGCAGGAACAGTCTCATCCTCGGATTCAACCGCATCCTCAACCTTAATCTCATTATCAGGTTCAGACTCAAAAGCAGGCGGCAGAGGGTTAAGAGGATCCACCTCTTCATAAGGATATGTCAACTCCGGCTCATTCTCGTCTTCCTCAATGTCGACTTCCATGTTATCTTCTTCTTCTTGAGGATCTTCTTCTTCCTCAAATTCGTCTTCTCCCGGGTCCTCGTCTTCATCCACTAAGATAGGCTCGGGATCAACAGGAACATCATCATGTTGATTCGGCTCAACAACAAGTACATCATCCACATGATCGGGAGGAATTACGTTCACCATGATAATCTAGAAAATATCATACAATACTTACTTAATAACGTATCACTTCTTACTATTATTGGAACATTATTATCAAAATAACAGTTCGCATAATAATAGTTATCATATAATCACATGAAATTCTATGCATATAACACATGCATAAATGCACCAATACATAACAATTCATGCATCCAACACATGCATAAATTTATCCATACTTAACTATTTATACATATAACACATACGTAAGCATATATCAATACGTAACAATCAACAAATTTACCTTTTCTTTCTTTAGGTAACCAATGGCAATGAGGAGTCTCGGCGTGCGTGTAGAAGCGTTATAGTTTAGGTTTTTAAAAAAAAACACTTGATCTCGGGAGGTTCTCGCCCCTTATTTATATGTAAACAAATACAAACATGTATTTGTACACAACAAGGGACGAAATCACGCGAGAGACGATTGATAATTGATGTTTGAAAATGACAAGGATGTGATTGGGAACTAAACTTAATGAGCAAATGCACATAAAAATGAGCAAAGAAAATAAGCTGGAACAAGAATAAAGCTAGGAATTGTAAAAACACTTAAAACTTTTACACTAAAACACAAATAAGCTTAAATAAGCTTAAGGCAAATCAAATTAGTTAAACTAACTCTAAATTAGCAAATTCAAAAAGCAATTAAGCTAAATTAAGCAAGAAAAACACAACAGTACTAACAACAGTACTAACAGTATTAACTGCCAGTACTAACTTGAGTTAGTACTGCTAGCTTTGAGTTAGTACTGTTAGCTTAAGGTTAGTACTGCTAGCCTTAACAAAACACATTTAAACAAGAAATAAGCAAATAAGCTAAAACAGATATTCACCTAACCTTAATAAGTACTTAATAATAGGAATAAACAACTAGAATAAACTAAAATGACAAATAAGCTAAAAAGCTACAAACTGATACACTATTAGAAATACTTTGAAAAGGAAAATAAGCTTAAATAAGCTTACTCCTAAAAACAGTAAAAGAAAATGGTTTAATCTACTCTAAAAAGCTAAGGAAATTTTAAATAAGCAAAAATAATAAGCTGATAAGCTAAAAAGAACCACCAGTATTAACAGTTTTAACTAGCAATACTAACTTGGAGTTAGTACTGGTAGCTTTAGTTAGTACTGCTAGTGGAGTCAAAAAATGAACTAGCAGTACTAACTTAGAGTTAGTACTGCTTGTTCAAAACAGCCCTTAACATTTCCAAAAATCATTTTTATTTCAAACTGATTAAAAACAGATTATCAAATAACAAATTAAAGCACTTAAGAGCAGACTTTAATCAAAACTAGCATAAATAAGACAATAGCACTTCTGCATTAAATAGAATGTAAGAAGAGGAGAGACTTGCAAAAACCATTGCTCAATAAACAGGGTCAAATAAATAAATCACAAGCTCTAGCTTGCTTTAAAACAAAGCTAGTGAGAGTCCATAAGCCCAGTCCAGAAACTGGCTTTATCATCCATAACATAAGCTGTGGTATATTTGAGAGTGATATTTGTGATTTTCTCTTAACTACTTAACTTTTTATCTTTACTTAATGAAAACAGCTTATAAGTAAGCTGTGGTGAAAGCTTTTTTGAACACAAAACAATATGATTAAGAAACTTAACACTGGTATTGTAAATTGACTTAAAAACTTCAAACTTGTATTAATCTTGAAAGTGTTACAAAGCTGAAAGTAAAAAGCTGTAAATGACTTTGAAATTTAAACTAGGATTAAAAACTGATTAGTTACTAAAAACTTAAAAACTAGATAAAAAACTAGATGCCTCAAAGGCTTACAAAAAACTCTATTTATAGCCGAAGTCTTGGACTTTCAGCTTGTGCTTCTTTGGAGAGCAAAAACGAAGTGTGCTTGTTGTGTGAGGTAAGTCCTAAAGCAAATCCCAGCCCTCAAATTCATTTGTGCTTCTTTGGAGATTAATCTCAGCCATCGAAATGCTTTGGGAATGGAGAGGGATTGCCAACATGGCATTTATACAACTGGGGGGGTTTAGTAGGGTGGATGAAATGATTTTGGCTAGGTTGAGGAGTTAAGTCTACAATACTACCGGTACACTCAATATTTTGGTAGATTTTTGAATAATATGATGGAAACAGAATATTAGTCTTAAATCTCACCAAGTAATAACAAAGGGTAATGTGCATTCGGCAAAGATTAATTCTAGTTATTAAAGAAAAAATTGTCAAAATTTTCAAAGAAAACTAGAAAATAGAAGGCAAACATATGTCAAGTACTAATTCTACTCCTATCCCCCACTTGAATTGTACAATGTCCCTATTGTACATTAAGGAAATGAAATAAAAAGAATAGAGTAGAATTAAGACAAGAAACTACCTGAGCATTGCTTTGAGATTTGAAATTTTCCAGAAATCTTTAAGATTATCTATGTCTTCTCGCAAGCTCTTAATCCCCTTTGAAATTTGCCAAAAATCTTTAAGAAATCTTTAAGATCATTTAGCATATACAACAAGCCTTTTAAACCACTTGGTGGACCAAGTGGACGAGTCTAATCTCGTGAGGGCTTCCAAAGAACATACCCACAAAGTCCATTTACGTGTATAAGGTTTAGTCATGTTTAAAACGTAAAATTTTAGATTTCAGAAGGCAGTGAAGGCGTAACCTCGGTGGTTACGTCGTAATCAAGTGGTAAAATTTTAAGTTTTTAAAGGTGTTAAGGAGTAACCTTAAAATGGATTATGTCGTAACTACTGTTGTTACGGCTTAAACTATAGTTGTTACGCCGTAACTACTACAATTTCAGCAGAGATACCACATGATTATGAGTCGAGCTGGTCTCGATAATTGCCTCCTAGCTTCTGAATCCTGCAAAACAAAGTGAGAAACATGCAAACCAACTAATGCAAAAAGGAAATTTCATTAAATAAAGGACGGGTTCTCTCCCGACAAGCACTTTTGTTTATTAACGAATCTTTAAATTAGACTCATGTCCATTCTACGTCATCCCGTCATTAATACATCCTAGAATCTAATCCACAACCTCCTGTTTATATTTGTACTCATTTCCTAAACCAAGGTAGCCTTAGTAGAACCCTTTAATCTACTTTTCAGGATTATGGATTCCTCTTTTTTATCTTTGTCACTGACTTTTAACAGGGGTCCCATCGAGTTATGTTGTTTTATCGTTAGTTTCCTTAAAGCTTTTTTAGCTTGTGGCATATGTAATATTATTTTATCATCACCGATTTTTAACCATAGTATTCCCTTACCCTGGTCTTCCACTACTCCTATTTGTTCTTTGAAAGGGTGTCCAAATAGAACTTCAGTTAATCCCTTTTCCACAAGTTCACTAATGTTTTCCATAATGATCAAATCAACTAAGAATTGGTGGTTTCCTATGAACGCATGTATATTTTTAGCAAGTCCCACCATGTTAATCCCTGAATACATGATGTGCGGTCGTCGTAGGACTTCTACACGAGAAATTTTACAACTCCCTAGGCAGTGCACCTAATCATTGTAGTGTAGTATAGGCAAGACTCGGGGTTGTTTATCGTTTACTCGAGGAATAGGTTGGAAAGGCTTGATCACGGTCTAACAAAATTCTAAGGGTTGAGGGAGGATTCTTTTTGTATTTTTATGTTTATAGGAAAGCAGTAAAATTCATATATTTTGAAGGAGGTTTGGTTTTAGCTATTTAAACTAAATATTAACTAAGCTACTAGTGATAAAAATAAGATAAAAGATTGTGTTTATTTAATTATGTATTACTCCCCTGATTGCTTCTCCTAGTGTTGTTGCCTTGTCGCACTTGTGATGATGTACGTAACTATTTCCTAAGTCATGAACGAATTACATTAACCCGCCGTCTACTTAATATTTCGTTAGAGCAACGCATAAGTAAGGTAGTATGAATACTATTACAAAGCCCCTAAGGGTATACTAAGTGCAGGTGAAATATATTAAGAGTGGATCAACCATATTAGGGGGCAAGGTAGTATGAAGACTATTACCCAACATTCAACACAATCATGTTTTCCTAGATATATCAACAGTAGTGCAAAAAAATGGTGGTTTTCTTAGACCTAACATGCACATTCATCACAAGAAGAAACACCACTAAGATCTACATTTTAGGTTTCATATAATCATAAACAAACACAATAATAGGTTTAGCCTAACATGTTAAAGATAAAGCGAGAATAATAAATAATCACACAACACATAGACATATTGAATGATAAAGTAAACCTTACTTGATTAAAACATTAATTGGAAGAAGTACAATAGGGGGTTTTGCCCCTAAAATCGTCTCCTACAACTGCTAAATGAACTAGGGTTCGTACCCTCTTTTTATTCTAAAGTTACACACTCAAAACCCTAAATTCTGGTTTGTATATATAGGAAAAACGACGCGACGGCGTCGCATTTTAGTCGTGACGTCGTCGTAAGTAGAATCTTCTAGATCTATGTGTGAGTCGGTATGGGCTGAAGCCGTCATGAAATGTTGTGATGCCGTCGCTTAATGGGTTGTGATGGCGTCTTGTATAGCTAGTGACGCCGTCTCCAGGCTTTGTGAGCACAAATCTTAAAGAGTCTTGGTGTTGATTCGTAATCTTGTCCGTTTCTTCTCCAAATAAGCCCAAGTCACGTGTAATTCATCCAAATGTCTTCCAAATGAGAAATACCTGAAAAGGAACGATTAAGTACCTATTTTGGGCATAAACACACGATTTTGGGGGTTAAACGACCCCAAAAAAGTGTATAAAATGACACCGCATCAAATACCCCTACACTTAGGATTTTCTTATCCTCAAGCAAATGGGCTTTTTTATCTAGACAATAACAATATGAGGGGTCATTTTACCTACTTTTTAAAAATATTCTACAACACAACCTTCTAGACCTCGTAATTAAAAGCACATAAAATATACACTAGCACCTCACGTAAGTGTTTGGGGATTCTCTTTTTCACTCGGTTTTATAATAAATTATAAAATATAGGGGAAATAGAAAATCAACACTCATTACCTGTCATAGCATATAAATTACCATAAGCTTGGTAAATGATCAAACCTCCACGCGCTGAGGTGCAGAGCATTTAATCATTACTAATCTAAGAGGTCTTTTAAAGGGTTGTGGGGTGATAGAGTGTAAGATAAACATATAGGAAACAAATCGGATAATGATACAATTGGGTGGCTATGGGTGTGAATTTGAGTGGAAGGTTTACTAAATAAGTTACGCGAATACACCTGCATTTGGTTGCTAAGAGGCCAAGACTCGGAATGAAGAATAAGCAAACTCTACATAACAACCAACATCACAATCTCTTTCTTTTCTTTTTTCTATTCTCATTTTTATGTAATATACAAAATGACGACATAAGGTTTATAACATGTACCCCTACACTTGAGCATTTACATGCTCGATATTTATAATCTAACTAATGACCCGTATTGAGGTGGATCAAAATAACATGGAGATCATTTGACAAACGTATGAGGGTAATGACTGTACTTTTCTTCACCATTCTTCTGTGAAATAAATACTACCATGAATCCCAATCGTTCCAAAATTGTATTTACAAGGATAAGGACTTAGCAACCGTATACTTAAATAATTAACTTGGGTATATATCCGCCCTCACTTAAACTAAAAAAGAGGACAAGGAGGGGTTTTTTTACGGCTAAGGCGATTTGGGTGTAATGATTGGTTTAAGGGTAACAATGCACTTCATTAATAGTTTGGATTAACCAGAAAATTACAAGAACTGTGAAAAAGGATAGGACTCACAGAGGTAATAACTATAGGGTGTCCTGCGCTAAAAGTAAGCGAGCATGGCAAGGGCATGGATAGGTTATATGGGTTGGGGTGACATCATAACAATTAATGGTTTAAAATAAGGTTAATCCAATCATCTTGCATCAACAAGATCCTAATAATTACAATGCATTCCCCCCAGAAATGCATCACAACACAACGTTCTAGAATTTAATATGCTATCGGTACACTATCATAATCCTAAAGTAACAGATACCAATGTTCCAGAAAAGGTGACAAAACCACGCATACACATCCGTAACAACGGAATAGACACACATGATTGCTTACTCCTTAACTTAAACAAGCTAAAATATACATAACTAAGGTATAAACCTACATCTGATGGGGTGGAATTGTTACAGGATTTCTTTGTGCTAGTGAGCATAAAAATTCCTACCAAAGAGCCGCAATTAATACACTTGAATTTTTGTTGCTATGTGTCATAACAAAATTAAATTTGGGTAAAATAAATCACATCATATGCTATGTTTTAGATAAATTAATCATAATTTTTAAGGACAAAGCAAATGACAAATAAAAGAATAGTTTCTAGGGCTTATTTCCCACTACACTTATTTTGAACATTGTCCCCAATGTTCTCTAGAAGTACCCGTAAAAACAGATAACGAGGAAAGAAAACAAGGAAAAGAAACTATGTCTCTCCTGGTTTGCTCAATAATGGAGAAGAAACATGCGTTAATTGGTTAAATCGTCTTCTAAGAATCATCTAATGGAGCTTCCTAAGAACTTATAAGCTTCTTCTCATTAAATATAACCTGTAACCCAAAGACCAAAGACCAACTATACCAAGCATAAAATGGTGTAGTTTTTAATAAAGCCAAATATACACTGTGAATTTAGGTTTCGACTAGAACGATAGGATGAGACGCATAGTTTAATCACATTAGGGTTTTTAGCAGGTTAAATAAAAAATAATGTCATATTTTAAATGTTGTGTCAAGTTTTTATTTTTCAAATAATCTTAAAAACTTTGAGTTTGTCTATACCTGGGCGTAAGACGCCATTAGGGTTGTGCCATCACCGTCACATGTGCGTGGTGACGCATCGTGTGTAATCCTGACCCGACTCCACGCTTTGTGAAAGTCACTTTTATCTTTGCTGAAGAAATTTCCTGGCGACATTAGATTCCATAAGTTTAACTCCCTATATAAATAGCTAGCATAAAACCTGAGATATTAAACAATTCAATGATATGACTCAAAACCTGGATGTGAATTTAATCCTAAACAATTTACACATTTAACATGCTTTAACTTGGCATCAAAACCCTGATAACTTCCCGCTACAACTTATTGGTGCAAAAATACCTTAGATTGAATATTAAGACGTGGATTTAAGACAAAACAGAATCATATTATAAGATAGTTCAAACATAAATAAACAAACTATAAAGAATTAAAACACACATGACACTCCTAATATGCAGGAAAAGTATATTAGGTTGCCTCCAAAGAAGCGCTTGTTTTTGTTCAAGTTACGAGCCTGACTCTACACTTATTTAACAGATAAAGGGGAGGGTGCCCTTACACTTGAGTTCAAGTGCGGGTGATAGTAACGGTACACACTACTATGGTGAGAAGGAACCATACTTTGAGAATTTTACCATTGAAGAATAGGCTCTAAACGATGTGTTTCTAGAATTCTACCTCTCTCTACTTTATTTGGCCTATCGAATAAACTAAGTTCCTCTCTTAGAGGACAAACTTCCATAGATTCTAATCGCCAATCATCATCAAACATCTCCCAATTTGAAATATCAACACCTGGGGATACACTTTTTCCTAATAATCCCGGTTGAAACCCATAATGTCTCTTAGGGTCATCTATACCTAGGTTATAATAACTGTACACACCCTTAGGATATGTATTTACCATGTGAGGTAAAGGAGGTGTTTGAGTTGTTAAGTAATCTACTACCTTCATCCTAGAACTATTCGAACTATGTGGTTTGATGGGTGGTTCGGGGCATATTACGTCTCCTAGACTTACATCTAAGGATGGACTATTGAGTAAAGGTTGAGGCTCTGGTCCATCAAAATTACAAACTTCCCTAGCACTAAAAGGAGTGTTGTGATTACAGTTCAAGCCCACTTGCTCTAGTTTTATTTTGTTTGAAGGTTCTACCTCTATCGGGGTTCCTAAAGTCTTTTCTACTTCTTCCGAGTAAGTCACACGCGGTGTGTATTCCTCAAATGACGGTAGGGTTTGTGTGGTACTCTCAGGGCTTGTAACTCGTACCTCATTATCTATCATACTTTGGCTATCTACATGTTCATCATAATTTAATCATGCCATGCACCAAGGTACCTGTACCCTAACCATATCATCCCTAACTATTTGAGCATTTGGATTTGCTATTACTTCATCAAAAATAACGCTTGTTGGGTTGCTAAATTTTTTCTCATATTGGGCACAATCCTCTATGGCACACCATGCTCCTATATCAATAAACTTCCTAAGATCCCCTTTAGCTGTCAAATTAATGATATGTCAACATAACGAGTTAAGATGTTTAAGAAAGATTTCAATGAGGGTCTATATACTAGGGCCATGATTCAGGACTTTTCGGATTATGTCTTTGAAACGAGTCCACAAATCGTAGAGAGATTCATCTTGATGTTGTTAGAACACCAAGAGTTGATTACGAAAGAATCCATCAAACCTACCTACGCTAGAATAACCATACACATTCATTATAATTTAAAAATTTACAAATGTTACTAACAAATGGCACAAAGAAAAAGATAGACTACGAGAAAGCTAATGCATGGAAATAAAAGCTAAGTCTCACTTGAAAAGATTCAAGTAAGTAGAACTAAGCTAAACTATGATCAAAAGTGAACAATTCCATAGGTGGCGGCGCCAAAAACTTGATGTGCGGTCATCGTAGGACTTTTATACGAGAAGTTTTATAACTCCCTAGGCAGTGTACCTAATCGTTGTAGTGTAGTATAGGTAAGACTCAGGGTTATTTATCGTTCACTCGAGGAATAGGTTGGGAAGGCTTGATCATGGTCTAACAGAATTCTAAGGTTTGAGGGAGGATTCTTTTTGTATTTTTATGTTTATAGGAAAGTAGTAAAATCCATATATATGGAAGGAGGTTTGGTTTTAGCTATTTAAACTAAATATTAACTAAGCTACTGGTGATAACAATAAGATAAAAGAACTGTGTTTATTTAATCATGTATTACTCCCTAGATTTCTTCTCCTAGTGTTGTTGCCTTATCACAATTGTGATGATCTATGTAACTATTTCCTAAGTAATGAACGAATTACACGAACCCGCCGTCTACTATTACAAGACCCCTAATAGTATACTAAGTTCATGTAAAATATATTAAGAGTGGATCTACCATATTAGGGGTCAAGGTAGTATGAAGACTGTTACCTGATGGTATCCTTTCTACACAATCATGTTTTCCTAGACATATCAACAGCAGTGTAGACAAAAGCTGGTTTTCTAAGACCTAACATGCATATTCATCACTAAAAGCAACACTACTAAGATCTACATTCTAGGTTTTATACAATCATAAACAAACACAATAATAGGTTTATCCTAACATGTTAAAGATAAAGAAAGAATAATAAATAATCACACAACACATAGACATATTGAATGATTAAGTAAACCTTACTTGATTAAAACATGAATTGGAAGAAGTACAATAGGGTATTTAGGCCCTAAAATCATCTCCTATAGTTGCTAAATGAATTAGGATTTGTACCCTTTTTTTATTCTAAAGTTACACACAAAACCCTAAATTCGGGTTTGTATATATAGGAAAAATGACGCGATGGCGTCGCGTTTTAGTCATGACGCCATCATAAGTTGAATCTTCTCGATCTGCATGTGAGTCAGTGTAGGCTGACTCCGTCACTTGATGGGTTGTAATGGCGTCGTGTATAGCTGGTAACGCCATCTCCAGGCTTTGTGAGCACAAATCTTCAAGAGTCTTGGTGTTGGTTCATTTAATCATGTATTACTCCCTAGATTGCTTTTCTTAGTGTTGTTGCTTTGTCCTACTTATGATGATCTATGTAACTATTTCCTAAGTAATGAACGGATTACATAAACTCATCGTCTATTGAATATTCCGTTAAGGCAACACGTAAGTAAGGTAGTATGAAGAGTATTACAAGGCCCCTAAGAGTATATTAAATGCATGCGAAATATATTAAGAGTGGATCAACCATATTAAGGGGCAAGGTAGTATGAAGACTGTTACTCGATTGTATCCTTTCTACACAATCATGTTTCCCTAGACATATCAACAGCGATACAGACAAAAGCTAGTTTTCTAGAGCCTAACATGCACATCCATCACAAGAAGCAACACCACTAAGATCTACATTCTAGGTTTTATACAATCATAAACAAACATAATAATAGGTTTAGCCTAACATGTTAAAGATAGAGCAAGAACATTAAATAATCACACAACACATAGACATATTGAATGATTAGGTAAACCTTACTTGATTAAAACATGAATTAGAAGAAGTACACTAGGGTTTTTAAGCCTTAAAATCATCTCCTACAGCTGCTAAACAAACTAGGGTTCGTACCCTCTTTTTATTCTAAATTTACACACTCAAAACCTTAAATTCAGGTTTGTATATATAGGAAAAAGGACGTGATGGCGTCGCATTTTAGTCGTAACGCTGTGGTAAATAGAATCTTCTAGATCTGCGTGTGAGTGGATGCGGGTTGACGCCATCATGAAATGTTGTGACGCCGTCACTTGATGGGTTGTGACGACGTCGTGTATAGCTGGTGACGCCGTCTCTAGGCTCTGTGAGCACAAATCTTCAAGAGTCTTGGTGTTGGTTCGTAATCTTGTTCGTTTCTTCTCCAAATGAGCCCAAGTTATGTGTAATTCATCCAAATGTCCTCTGAATGATAAATACCTAAAAAGAAACGATTAAGTACCTATTTTGGGCATAAACACACGATTTTAGGGGCTAAACAACCTTGAAAAAGTGTATAAAATAACACCTCATCAATACATTAGTTCATGATTCATAATGGTGTTATAGGCTTTCTGGACATTAGGTTAAAAGGGGTTTGTAGTTCGAAGTAGGGGTTAAAATTAACAAACCCTATTTTGCAAAAGAGTTGTAAATTATCAGGGGTGAGTAAATGGATTCTACCACCACTTTAAAAAAAATCGATTTTAGCTTTTTCATTGGTTAGAATCCTTGGATCTAGGTCATCCCACATATCGCCCATATCAATAAACTTTTCTAATCCGATGCTCATTCTATTATCAGGATCACATGGCGTTACACTAAAAATTTCCTTGTTTCCTGCTAATTCAGATGGTGAAAGAGAAATTATATCTTTGCTTTCGTTTTCATGTGGTAAGTAATTTTTAAGGTCTCCTACCACTTTGTCATTCATGACTAAACTATCGAATTCTTGCATTTTGTCACAGTCATTAATAATGTAAATAGGAAAAATAGATGTTGTAGATTCTCTTTTATTGATATTAAAAACTACCTGGTCATTTCCAACTCCTAAAGAGATCTTTTTTCTATAAACATCAATCTTTGCATGTGCAGTTGCCAACATGGGTCTACCTAGGATAATCAGGAAATTTTCATCTTCCATGATGTCGAGAACCACGAAGTCAACAGGAAATACAAAATTACTAATTTTTACTAGTACATTTTCCTTTATCCCTTTTGGAAATTGTATGGATATGTCGTCCATTTTGATAGTCATTCTAATTGGTTTTAAACTTCCAAGTCCTAATCTTTTGAATAAGGAGTATCCATAATGCTGATACTTGCCCCTAGATCAGCCGAAGCATTACTCATGGAGTGGTTTTCGATAATATAAGGAAGGATAAAACTTCCAGGATAAATTTCTTTTGGAGGAAGTTTATTTTGAAGGGTAACATAATAGTGCGTAGGTGATTCCTAGATTTCATTAGAAACCACATTTTGTAATTGATGTTTTGGTTTATCATGAGTTATAGTTTATTCCTTATTCTCCTCCATGATGCATTTATTGTTACCAAATGCCTTAGTTTTAGGTATCAGAGTGTGTTCAGGATTACATGTGGAGATTAACTAAGCGAGGTGATTTACTTTTTGCTCTAACCTTATTATTAAGGAATCATGATTCTTTAAACTTAGATCAGTACTTATCAAGATCTTCTTCATCCATTCATTTTGGATTTCTTATCTTTTGCTAGATGCCATCAAACATTGCTCGAATTTGTCTATGAGGTTGATTGGATGATTTCTAGGTTTCGTGAAGGTCTCATCGTAGTTCGCTTTGCTAGATTGTATGCTTTTAACCTCAGCGTAGTAACTTTTTTTGTCGTCATCCGTATTTATTTTGCAGAAATCCACTTTTAGCCTCTCCATTTGGTGATTTAATGGCTTCAGCTTTTCGGTGATAACATGCAATGGGTCAAAGGTAGTCATGTGATTTTCTTTGCAATACCACTTCTGTGAGTGTTCAACTAATTTTTGGATGGACTTCAATGCATATGAAGTTGTTAACCCAGGAATGAGACCGTTCGTGTTGACAGTTCGTCGAGTTTGGCAATTTAATCCATTATAGAAGGTGTTTACCTTTTTGTGATCATTGAGATCGTGAAATGGACACTTGAAAAGTAGGTCGTTATATCTTTCCCAAGTATCAAAAAGGGATTCTACATCTTGTTTAAAATTTCAGATTTCACTTAGTTGTTGGAATATCATTGCAGGAGGGCAGAATCTTCAGATGGAGTTTTGCTTAAGATAACTCCAGCTTTTCATACATTCAGTCAATGTCCTTTCAAACCATCTCTTAGCTATTCCTTCTAGAGTTAAAGGGAATACTTGTATAAGGGTAGAATCTTGTGCATTGAATATGCTAGCAATTTCAAGCACATTACTGATATGTTCGACATCACTATCAGTTAGACCACCTGAGAAGGAAATCTTACATAATTCCCTTAGAAGTTGTCCCTTTACTTCAAACGTTGAGTCATTGGGACAGGTAAATTTTCTCCTAACGTTGTTTAGGTCGAGAGCTAGGTATTGCTCTATTGTGAGGGTTTCAATATCTACATTTTCTGCATCTGACTCAGATGACTCAAATTCGTAGAAAGAATAGATGTTATGAATTGGTGCGGGCGAAGCCTCCCTTCTTGCTCAAAATTGCCTTTCTAGATTAGCAAACGGAGTAACCGTCCTTGCTTTACTTCTCCTTGCTTTGCTTTCTACTGGTGATGTAATACTTACAATGTTGAAAAATCCAGTAGGAGCTTTGCTTTTACTACTGAAAAGATATTCATTTAATGTTGTCAAATTCAGTGGGAGCTACAAGATTTATTCCTTGTTAGTTGCCCATATTATTTCTAGCTTACTTTGAAATAATTCATTACTTTCCAAATATAAACTACCATAGTTTTAAGGAAAATTGCATTTTATTTTATAACATAACACGTTGCCTTTCTGAAACGTTATCTATAGAATAATAATCCACAATTTCTTATTAAACGTTATGGTTCGAAATCTACTTGAAATATCTATGACACTATCATATTGTTTATAAAATTGAGCGCTTGTCGTACTGTTTGTCTATAATAAATAATGTTGTACCATACACAAGTGGGAGAAATCTTAAGTGTGTGTAAGGAACAACATATAACATTATTGGTTTCACTTGACTGCAAGGTAAGGAAGCTAATAATTCTACTAGGACTTAAACACACAAGATGTTTGTTGCCCTATTACATTTAAATGTCAAGATATAATGTAAAGCTACTTCAACATTTTGACTATATGCTTTAGTCAATATAATTATGGTTAAATTATATAATCATAATTATGAAGTATGAAATTAACTTGAAATTACTATTGAACTCAAGAGTTTGCGTTTATAATTACTTTAGTTAGTATAATTATGTTTGCTTGTTAAGACATAATTATAAAGTCCTTGAATTAATCAAATGACTCATAACATAAAGAATGTAGTAAAATTATTATGTCTTCTTGTTAACACATAAACATGAGGTCCTTGAATTATTGAAAGACTTATAATGTATACTTGACATAATCTGTTTTTGTGTAAGCACATGAACATAAAGTTCTTGAACTATTTAAAGAAATATACGTTATAGCATGCACTTGGTTTTAAAATAATATGTATTCAATTTGGCTCGACCCAATTGGCAAGTATTTAATCTAAAGAGAATTAGGTTATCTAATAGAATTCTGATGTAGTCTCACAATTCCAATACTCATAAAATACCACATTATTATGGTATGTCTAATGTGTTGAAACACACTATATTCATATTGTTTAATTTTTTATAACTTTAATTTCTTTACCTCTAAAATCTATCAAGGTTAGAAAATTACGTGTGTCATGTATACACACAATATAGTTCCAACCTAGAAGGTATTCAAGACATTATCTATTTATCGATTAGGATGAATCCCATTATGTCTTGATTAAAGTTCTGAAATTTGTTAATATCTTATGAAGCATATAATTGACAAGCTAGAGATGATAACTGTACAATGTGTTTTTTGTTTCCCAATTAAGAACAATTCATTGTTGCTTAAATACTAAGTAATTAGAAAATTATCTCTACTTACAAAAGTATGTGGGAGCATCTATAAATCTTAAAGATATTCAAGAACAAAATACATAACCTTTTAAATTCACTTACTGATGTCATACTAAGGTTAAGCATGTAAATGTTGAACCAAAGTATAATGTAGATCCCAATCTGAATAGATCTTTCTAGCCTGTTAAGGGTGGTAGCCAATCTGGATAGATCCAAACTAACTACAAGAGAAACAATGACTATGAACAATATAAGTTATGAGGAAACTAACTTATACTACTAAGAAGAACAATGAATAAAATAGAACTTTGATTACTATTAATCTGCTAGGTTACAGATTGCTAACTATTAATATTTTTGAAACTTATATCTCTCTAACTATTGCCGTAGGGTTCCTTTTATACACCAAGGAAACCCTAATAGGCTTACAAAATGTGTGAAAAGATAATGTATATCTATTCCTATTATAACTCATGCATATCTCCTAATAGTACTAACTATATATGCTAGCAGTATTAACTTACTACTAACATTACTAACTCTACTACCAGTACTAACCGATGTACTGCTAGTACTAACTAACTAACACTAACAGTACTAACTCAGGAAAACATAATTCCCAACAATCCTCCCCAAAACATGATGTTGACTTGTTAACCTTCATGTTTCTTCAGTTTAAGCTTCTAGATCACTTGGAGGATGTATCCAAACACTTAGCTATTTTATAATCTGCACTTTGATGAACTTGAACTCTTTTGTGACTTTGTAACATTCATTAGCTTCTAGTTTTTGTCATCTTTTCAGCATCACAACAACTTAGCAACACAGCAACACCAACCAAGTTGACTTTGTAGTTTTTGGCAAACTACTAGCCATAAATGAATTTGACGTTTCTTTACCAGTAGTTGTTTGCTCTGGAATAGCCAATGCTTCATTACAATAACAAGGTGCATCGATAACCATATAGTTTTTAGTAAACTATTAACTATCAACAGATTTGAGATGTCTTTACCCAGAGCCATTTGCTTTGGACTAGATAACTCCTTACTGTGAAGCATGGTGAGTTGAGAACCATAGAGTTTTTGGCAAACTATCAGCCATTAATGGATTTGAGAAGTCTTTACCAGAAGTTGTTTGCTCTTGACTAGCCAGTTCTTGATGTCTGTTAGACATGGTAAACTGATGACCATTTGTTGTGTGCTAATAAAACCAACACTTAAAGATCCTTCTCACCTCCATTATGGCTTCCATACTCATCAATCTGTTTTTGAATAAACCTAAGCAGATTACAAGCATCCTCACTTGCAGTCCTAGCTACTAACCTCAAAGACAACATCCTCTTAAGTGTTTCTTTTGTGAGTGGATACTTTCTCTCTGCAAGCATATGAATCTTAGTACCATCTTCTAGTATCAAAGTATAAACCCCATAATTCTTATATAAATCCCAGCTCTTAAGATTCCATCTTTCTTGACTCTGCCAGACTTCATCTTCTGCATTTACATCAAACATTGTCCTTAAATCTCCCCAAAGAACAAGATCAACACCTTTTAAAGTGGTTGTTTCAAACCTCTGCATCACTAGATTATATAACTCTACAAGATCTAGCCTATCAAACCTTGTTACCATCTCAGAAAAGGTTTTAATCCATCTAGAACTTCCATCAGATCTAAAGATCCCGTAGTAGATGCACTTTGCTCCATGTCTATCAAAATCATAGAATTTTGATTCCTAATTAATAATTGGAAACCTCTTCTCAAGGACTTCATAATATATTATTCCTTCTTCATCTGGAACTATCTTTAGAAAGGTCTTTAGATTCTCTTCCTCTTCAAGGTCAGAATCTGTCTTCTTTCTTTTAGACTGTCTTTTCATTCTTGGACCTCTTTTTCTCTTCTTTGATACATATGTACCTTTTTTACTGCTTTCTCCTACATCTTTCTTGTTTATACTTCCAATCTTAGTACTGTCATGTTCTTTAAGAACCTCCTGCTTCTTTGAAGTATCTTCAGCAACTGCCTTCTTATTCATCTCTTCAATCCTTCTTTCATCCTCCACAGACCTAATAGGTACAAAGTCTGCATCTCTTTCTTATTCCATAATGTATAGAGCCTAAATCTCTTCAAAATTCCTTTTGTTCAACTCATTATGTTTAAATCTACCTGTATGTTTAAGGTAGGTCATCATCAGACTTCTTAGTTGAGTTCTTGTTGGAGGTTTATTCTTGATAGTAGCAGCTCTTTCTTCTGCTAGTTGCTTCTTTTTCTTTTTAAAGAATTCTGCTAATAGTTTTACTCTTTTGTCTACAGTGTACTTCTCCTGTTCATCATGAGTCCATCTGACTACTAGTTCTTGATCAATATCTATTCTTTCTTGAACTTCATCATAGAAGTTTGCAATGTAATCTATAGATGCTTGTTCTTCTCTCTATCTTTCCCTTTCCACCTCTGCTTGCAATTCTACTTCCAATTGTCTGGTAACTTCTTCATCTCTAGCAATCTGAGCTGCATCAAAATCACTTCTAGTTATTTTCTTTTTAGGCTTAGGTTCTTTTAAAACACTTTTGCCTTTGTCTTTAGGATCAATTGTTAGAAGTGGCTTCAGGGTTAAGATTGATCTTGCATGCTTGTCTGATTCTTCTGTATCTTTGAAAGCAACACCTTTAGCTTTGTCATCTTTTATCTTTATCTTCATATTCTCCACCAGCTTGAAGAATTCTTTAAATATAGTTTTAGTCCTTTTGTTTCATTCTTTTATTTATTTTGTCTCATCAAATAAAGAATCCCAACAATCTTCCCCTATTTAATGATGACAAAACAAACAAAGTCTCATATGAACCTCATTATAAAGCAAAAGCTTCCCCTGAAGTTGAGATGTAATCATCTCCCTGAATGAAACAAAACTTCCCCTTAAGTAGATTCCATTTGAATAGATCAGTTATAAACCTTTACCTATTTTGTTCTAGCAGCCTTAATTAGGGTCTTGTTCTTCCTCTTAGCAACTCCATTTTGTTGTGGAGTTCTGGCATTACTGTATTCCCTCTTGATCCTTTTGACCCACATAATTCAATAATGTCCTTGTTCTTGAATTTTGTACCATTATCACATCTAATAGCTTTAACCTTTTGATTTAATTGGTTCTTAATTTATCTTATAAAGTCCTTAAGGATTCTACTAGGTTCAATCTTAGTTCTTAAAAAGAATACCTAACTAAACCTACTAAAATCATCAGTGATAACAAGGCAATAAGTCTTATGGTTTACACTCCTTATAGATGTGGGTCCAAATAAGTCCTTATGTAATAGCTGTAAGGCCAGACTAATAGAGCTCACTAATTTGGCCTTACAGGAGGCCTTGTGCTGCTTTCCATTCTGACACGCAACACAAGTGTGGTCATCTTGAGAAATCTTGGAAGGTAAACCTCTTACAAAGTTCCCCTTTACAAGTTTGTTTATGTTTTTAAAGTTAACATGACCCAACCTCCTATGCCATTTGTTAGATTCATCAACTATGGCCTTTGCAACCAAACAAGCTAAACATCTTGCAAGAACAATGTTCTCTAGGTTGAAACTGTACATATTGTTTTGTCTAGGGACTTTAAGTAATACTTGACTTTCATCAGGCAACTTGAAGTCAGGAGACAGCACAAGACATTTAGTATCTGTGAAGAGAACTTTGTTCTTCTTGTCACACATTTGTGACACAGAAAAGAGATTGAAATGTTGTAGTTCATTCACAAAGTGCACATCCTTAAAATCAAACTTTCCAGCTCTTATTTTTCATTTACTAGTTATGTGACCTTTACTTCCTCTAAAAGCAAGAGGTCATCCATTATAGTCTTGATATTCAACAAGGTAGGCTATGTTCCTAGTCATGTACCTGGAACATCCACTATCAACAGTCCCTTTGTTCTTTAAAGCTCTTTGTGGATTATCCTGCACATCAAATAAGAGAAATTAGTTTCTCTTAGGGACCCAAGCCATCTTTGACTTGGGTCTGCCTAGTGGATCTTCAAAATCAACATATTTTCTAGAGTTTGATCCACCATTGTATTTGGAGTATTTATTCCTATAATAACTTTATGATCTCCAATTACAACCTGCTGAGGTCTTAATAGCAGTTTCCCTTATGCCCCCCAACAGCACTAACTGCTTTGTCCCTAATAGTAGTAACTTTTTGATTTGAAAAATTAGTTCTTGGTGCTGTTGTTCTATTAAATGGCCTTGTGATAAGTGAATGAGTGTTGTAAAAAGTATTTCTTGTTCTAACATCATTCACAATGGGTCGAACAGCATTAACTTTCCTGGCAGCACTAGTTGATACTGCTTGACTGATACAATTATGTCTTGCTGTATTAACTAGAAATGTGCCAGTTCTAGTTAGTACTGGTGTTAGAACAAACTTGTTTTGGTGATTCAATCTTTGCACATTGTTCCACACTGGTCTATTCTCCCCTTGACTAGTACCCTTACTATTCTGTTTGTTCAATTTAACCTGTTTAACCATTCTTTTCTCATGGAAATCACAATCTCTAATAAGATGGCCAAAACTACCACAAACAAAACATGCCTTTCTAGTAAACCCATATCTGAAACCCAGCTTTTTGGACATTAAACCATTCCAGTCCCTCTTGTCAACTTTAGGACTCTGACTACATGTGTTTTGTTCTTTAACAGTTTCCCTAGGAGTTTTTACATGCTTAACAGTATTAACAAAAGTAAAACTAGGTTTTTCCTGTTCTATTGAAGGTTTAATCACACAATCATCATCACTATTTGACTCATACTCCTCTATGATAGGAGCATCAGACCAAACTTTAGGTTGACTAACAACTTTGGGTTCATTTACAACTGGTTCAGACACAAATTCAAGTGTTTCTACACTAGAATTGGATTCACAAGATTTAAAATTACTGGTGTTAGCATCAGATTCACTAGTTTTAGACTGTTTTAGACCATATGTAAACTGTGACTCATCTATTCTAAAATTAGATTTAGGAGACATGTAATTCCCTGTCATTAGAGGGGGAACTGCATGCATTCCTTCAACTTTTGCAAATCTATCATACACAAGAGCATTTTAAACATCATTAGAGTGACTATCAAAGACACTCATTAAGGCCTCATCATATAATTCATTCTCTTTTAGTTGTTCTCTAAAACCTAGACCAATTTTGTCTTTAACATTCATCTGACTATCAAGCAGTTTATTAAGACCTTTAGAAGAATTTTGCCATTTTTCTAGTTTAGTTTTCAATTCTTCTTTTTCTTTTATAGCTTCTGCTAATAGTTTCTTATGATATGTGAGCACATCAGTTTTATAATCTAAATCAATTTTCATAAACCAAAATTTTTCTTCATAAGCTAATTGATTTTTCTGAAGACACACTAATTATGCTTCTACCTTTGATAAAGCTAGTGTATAGGCTTTTTATTTCTATACTAGCATCACCAAGTTGTTCTCTCTGTTCATCATATAATTTTTTAAGTTTAACATATGATTCCTCACATTCTCTTACTTATCTTCTGCATGACCAATCCAATCAACACCATCTCCATCAAGAGTTAACAAAGCTTTAGGTTCCTCCTGTTTATTATCTTTTGCTTTATACCCAGTGTTCATTACATCTCTCCTCCTGATATCTTGATTCCCTTTTGATCTGCACTCTCTAGCAAAGTGCCCTGTCTTGTGACAATTGAAGCACTCGACTTTGGTCTTGTCAAAGCCAACTAGTTCCTTGGCATCAAACTGCATCTTTCTCTATGTCTTTTTGTAAAACTTCTTCAATCTCATGGAAATCATGGCCATCTATCACTTCAAATCCATTTCTTCTAAATCAAACTCATCAAGCTATTCTAGATCCTTATGACCCAATTGTGGACCACTAGATTGATTAGCAAAGAAGGAGTACATGAGTTCAACAGTGTATGATGAAGAGTTTTCCCTTTGTGAGTTATAACCAGAAGAAGTAGAAACACCATAAGCAGTACTAACATCATAAATACTGTTAGTGCTTTGAGAAGAAACAAAGGCGACATTCTGTGCACTAGAAGATGATCTAGTAGAGCCTTTAACATTAGACTCAAAGACTCTAAGATTGTTGTAGAGATCATCAAAACTATGACTATCCACTTCTGGCTTAGTCCTCATGATCAAGGATACTTAGGACCAAGAAGAAGGTAAAGACCTAAGGAACTTTTGATTGGCATCTTCAGTGGAGACACCTGCACCATGGATCTTAAGTTGACTCAGAAGACTCTAAAACTGTCATAACCTTTGTGCAATCATTCTGAGTTGGATACAGAAAAGCTTTCAAACTGTTGCTTTAGAATGAATTTCTGCATCTTCTTTGATTAATCATTGCCACCAAATCTAGATTTAATAGCCTCCCACATCTTTTTAGCATCAGTCATCTTGTGAAATTTTGCTAAATGGTCTTCTGGTATAGCCATAAGCAAGGTGGTCATTGCTTTTCTTTCTTTCTCTCTAGCTAAAACCTCTTTAATAGTTTTAAGAGGCAAAACCTTTATTTGTCTATTTGTATCTATTGAGTCACATACAGGACCATTTCCTGTTTGTATGACTTCCCATATAGGATAGTCTGTATGGGCTAAATAATCCATTTTTATAGCCCATATGTCATACTCACCTTTCTTCAGAATAGAGAGTTTGATGGTTGACATAATGTGAGGGGTTTGTTGTGTTGGTGTTGATGGTGGTGGTGGTGGATTTTCATCATCTGATCCTGCCATTGAATAGATCTAACAGGTAAAGGTTTATAACTGATGTGTTTTGGTTCTTCTTACTTAGAGTTTCTCTACCAGCTCTGATACCACTTGTAGATCCCAATCTGAATAGATCTTTCTAGCCTGTTAAGGGTGGTAGCCAATCTGGATAGATCCAAACTAACTAAAAGAGAAACAATGACTATGAATAATATAATTTATGCGGAAACTAACTTATACTGCTAAGAAGAAAAATGAATAAAACAGAACTTTGATTACTATTAATCTGCTAGGTTATAGATTATTAACTATTAATATTTGTAAAACTTATATCTCTCTAACTATTGCCGTATGGTTCCTTTTATACACCAAGGAAACCCTAATGGTCTTACAAAACGTGTGAAGAGATAATGCATATCTATTCCAATTATAAATCATGCTAGCAGTACTAACTTACTACTAATAGTACTAACTCTACTACCAGTACGAACAAATATACTAGCAGTACTAACTAACTAACACTAACAGTACTAAGTCAGGAAAATATAATTCCCAACATATAATGTAACTCTAATTCATAAATCAATAAGGATCCCTCATCAATGGAGTGATATTATTAATATCAATGCTGGGGAGTATAAGTTAGAGGGTCATAGTAAACTTGCTAACTAAAAAGATGAATTATCATATCTTTATTCTAATAAATGTCTTAGAACTATGAATGATAAGATGCAGTCCTTAAAAGACAATTAATGTGTTGGGCTTGATTGATCTTTCACCAAACAGTAAAATGGTAAGGTTAGAATGAGTTTCTTATGAAGAAAGGCTCGCAAGGACAAAATTATATACATATTAGTACAAGAATGGTGATAAGAGTTTTCATCTTACTCAAGCAATTGACTGTGATTAAATCTTCCTTGCAACATGAATTAATTATATAATGATAATTAATTGTCATACATGTTTCCTTGAATATGGAATATGACAATTAAGTTTTATAACTCTTTCCTTTATGATCAATGTGTCGGTAACTCAAAATCATTTCAATTCACCATTTGTTACATGAATTTAAAGAAAGGAGAAAGAAGATATGAATAAGTTTAGAGAGAAGTTAGAGAGAGAAACAAGAGAGAGAAAGAAAGAGAAAATAATAATGGTTGATTACTATGTGAAAATTACAAAGCGAACCAACACCCTCTCTACACTTGGAGAGGGGTATTTATACTCCTTTAAGCATTTAGGACGCCTATGGTTTTTCTAAGGGCCAGGCTCTGGTTTTGTTGGGCTTACGCCCGCAACACGTACAATATTATCTTACTAAACTAGCCCAGTCTCTTTTCTAGCCTATTACAATGTTACATATCTGAATGACCATGACATAATATTCATAATGAACGAACTTCATTGTTTGACTCAATATTTTGAGGCTAACAATCTCCCCCGAAGTGAGTTTGTTATGACACTCCTTCATAAGATCAATGAGATTGCTTTTGTCTTTAAGCTCTTGTGGTCTTGGTCTCTCTCTATGTTGTAGGCTTGTTCCTTCATGCTTTGTGATCTGTGATCTTGAGCCTTTGTCATTGTCTTTCAACTTTGTCTTCTGGTCCAAGATCTTTAAATCTTTCTCCTTGAGATCCTTGCCACCTTTCAACCTCGTGTCTTGACTAACATGCTAATACTATGCATCATTTTGAAAGCTTGCTAACAATCTCCCTTAATAGACTTGATATCTTGAAGGAAGATCTTGTATATCAGAGTTTACGGAAGTCTTTATCTTTGTAGAATCTATGTAATCTTTGATATTTAGGAAGAAAGAACTAGTGAAAGAAAGTGGAAAGAAGGTTGTATTTTCTATTGAGAGAAAGTGTAGAAAGAAAAATGCATTAGTGTAATGAGAAATACAAAACCAACCAACACCTTCTCCAAGGCATAGAGAGGGTATTTATACATCATTTTGACCAGCCATGGGCCTTAAAGGCCTTCCATGGGCCTTTGTGCCATATTAGCTTATAATACTAAATCATTACTAACTACGGGCTTTGACTAACTAATATTGGTAGTGACCAAGACTTTCTTTTTGCTAACAAACTCCCCCTAAGGGAGGTCACTCCAATTTATAAAATTTTAATCCTAGCGTACTATGCTTTGACTTTAGTCTTGTGCTTGTAGTCTTTATCTTTTATCTTGTGAATCTGCTGTAGTGACTTTTGACTTTAGGCACGAGCTTGTTCCTTTATCTTGATTTGTAAGTGAAAATGTGATCTTGAACAGTTTGAGATCATCAACCAAGCATAATCTCATTTTGCCAACTTTTGACATTGCCATCTTGTGAATTTTGTGACTTCTAGACTGACATGCTCATACCTTTCTTAAATAGTTGATTTGAAAAGCTTTAATATTGGATCTTTCTTGAATTTCTTTAACTTTAACACTTCGTCACTTTAAGAAAGACGTTCGGTATCAGAGTAGCGGAAGTCTTAAAACATGTACTTGAGCTTTCATAATGTCTTTATGTTTGTCGATCGGGTATGAGCATGTGGTTATGAATCTTGTGAGTCAGCTGGAATCAGGTACCTTCACCACCGTCTTTAAGTTTCCTGCTTAAAAACAGTTAGTAATAAAGCAGCGGGACGAATATGGCTTTGTCATTCGCCCATGTTTGGTTGGAGTAACATTTAAATCTGTGAGGATCGACCTGTGATCAGGTAGATTCAATTTAAAAAGAATCTCCTTGACAGGATTTCTAGCTGAAGTATAGAATCTTTCTAACACATATGTATTAGATTCATCAAACTCAGCATGTTCTCATTATTGGAATGTCTAAAAGCAAACAACACGATAAGAGTAAACCAGCAAGTTACTATCTCACTGATTGAAATCAAAAATTGATTTGAAAATCAATCGCGAACCACGATTCAAGAAAAGAGATAGAGAGAGAAACTCGAAATGTAGAGAGAGAGAAGAGAGAGAATTGAGAGAGAAAAGAAAAATTATATTTTTAGAAAAATAAAAACTAGATATTTTCATATGAAAATATCTATATATATATTTAGATATTTTAGAAAATATCTAAATATATATATACCCCTACACATTTAATGTGACGCGCGGGATATATAACTAGGACCCGGGCTCGGGTTTTGTTTGGGATTAAACCCGAAACATATACAATATTAGATTAACTATCGAGCCCGATTCCCGATATTATCCTGTTACAACATTAACTAATCAAAGACCGAAGCTCCATCGTAGAGTGACCGAGCTTCCTTGTTCGACTCAATAAATTGAGGCTAACACGAATATGTGTGACAAATTAGGCACAAGTTTTGTTGGATTAATCAGTATTAGTGACCGTAAACACTTTATAGTCACACGAATGGTTTTTGAGAGTAACTATTGTTCGTCCTTTGGCCACATAAATATATAATATATGTGACATTTGAGATGATTTATTTAAGTAAATGTGTATTTTGTGTGACTATTTCCCGTCCTGTGGCCACATGAATATATAATAAATGTGACGTTTGTGATGATTTAATCACACAACGGGTGTTGTTTTTTAGAGCTAGTCACATATAATTTATAAAAAGGTGGCCAAAAGTGTTAATAAGTGTGACCATATGTTTTTTAAAATCAAGTAAATGTGTATTTTATGTGACTATTGTTCATCCAATGGTCACATGAATTTTATGTTTGTGTGGCCTTTTGTAATATTTAGTCACACAAAGCATGGTTTTTTGGGGATTTAGTCACATACAAGTTAACCAAAAGTGTTAATAAGTGTGACCATATGTTGTTTAAAGTCAAGTGAATGTGTATTTTGTGTGACAATTGTTCATCCAATGGCCACATGAATTTTATGTTTGTGTGGCTTTTTGTAATATTTAGCCACACAACGAAAAAATAAGGAAGTGCAGGGAATCGAACCCTGTACCTCTCGCATACAATGCGAGCGCTCTACCATATGAGCTACACTCCCATTTGGAAATTGTAGTCAAGGTGAAAATGCAACCAGGACCTAAACCTAATGTGCAAGCAGTCAAGGTGAAAATGCAACCAGGACCTAAATGAATTCATGTTCTAATGCAAGTGTTAAAGTTACTAGATGAGTATAGTATTTATATAACACTTTGACAGCACAGATATATACTTGGCAGCACTAACTTCTTCTTTTAAACCCAATAGCAGTAGTATCAATAGCAGCATTAACATATGAGATTACTATTGGCAGCATTAAGTCTTGCATTAGCAGCATAAAGTATACACTGGCAGCACAAATCATTCTTGTTCCCAAACAGTAGTGACTAACTTCTTTTAATACCAATACATTTGAAAAGCAACACTAATAACAAGTAGCTACATACATATTTTGCTACTTAGATATTAAACCTATCCCAAAAGGCATAGCAATAATTTTCACAAATCAGTACCTTTGGGGCAGCAGCTGCTGTCGAAGCTTCACGAGCTAAACTCTTAATTAACCTGTCATTTCTTATTCAAACCAAACCCTGAAAAGCCTTTATATCATGACACTACCTACGTAACACAATTTTTTTCCAAAACGCAACTTAAGTCTATATATGTCAAATTATGTACATGCTTATCTAAAGCTAATATCAAACTTACATGTTTATAAGCATTATATCTGAAATAGAAAGGGCAAACAGTGCACTTTGTTTCTCAAATGCAGTACCTTCCTGCACAAGTTATAAAAGACAATATAAAAAATAATTTCTAGTAACAATTTTGAGCTTACATAAGCAGCCCTCATACTAGCAATGTCTTCTTCATCATGAATCTGATACTCACTAGAAATTCTGGTAACAGTTTTAAGCTTACATAAGGAGGCTCCAGTATGCGATCAGGCATAGAAAGACATGGTGGTACCTTTATACGCCTTAATATATGTCATTGCTAATGTTAAAGGTCCCGTTGACAGCAATTTGGGTGTCAATAGGATTCGGTTAAGCAAAGAAGAAAAATTATAGAAAAATAATAAGAAGCAAGTATGTTATTTAAAGTGTAGCTGCATCGAACTATAAAACACAACAGTTCTACTATATAAACATATGACACATAACAGATAGTGGGTTCCCCCAGAAACATATGATCTACATCTTATGATGTATTTCATAGAGATCACTTCCCTTACTTACTTAGGAAAGAGCCATTACTAGAAATTCTCTATGACACCCGACGTCCATGGGTTACATTGGCCATCTTATTCATATTTAGTATCTCTGAACTAAACATTGTGTTCAGAAGTGCAAGCAACTAACTTAATGAAGACTACACATCACATACTCTTTAGATGTGCTGAAAATCAATATTAGTGACTAATAGCACATCAAAATTTAATAACATGATTGTAGCTTTGCTTTCATTATAGTCTTGATGTTTTGGATATTATGACACATTAAGTTGACACATTTTTATATAAGTTCTGTATAGCTATAACTTCCATCTAGAAAATGGCAAACAGAGTATATAATGAGAAACCACTTGAATGCATTAATAAATTGATTTCTTAGGAAAAAATTCAATTAATAAATAGTGTTATATGACTCATATCATGCTAAAGGTTGATGAGGCATATCATACCTTTAACTGCTATAAGTAGACATTGAGTTCACCATTACTACCATCCTTTGATGTGCATTTTTTGAAGCAAAAACCTGCTTTTCACCACTGTCCTCACCAACCAAGGCTTTCTGCAATGACAAAAAGAAGGCATTATGACTCAACTAGTGAAAGTGTATTAGGAGAAAAGGGTATAATATTGTGAGGCATGTAATAACAGAAATATAGAAGTCTTGCTACTCAATTACAATGAGCCATTATGTCATAAATTCAATAAACAATAAGTATATAGAATCATAATGTTTTACTTTCTGATTACAGCTGCCATAGTTTACTACATGGTATATAACTGTACACATATAAAGTTCAGTCTTAGACATCCACAAAAACTACTTACTCAATACTCCTAGAAATTGAGCTCTATAATGGCCAACTCAACTTCTTTATTAAACATTTAAATGTCTAACTTTAAAAATAAAAATACATGTGAAGTAAGCTAAGAAACTAAATCCTTTACTAGGGATGCAATGATCAAAGATAAACTATTAAGGACATCACAGATATTGATGTGCAAACTGGACTAAAACAAGACATAATACAATTGTATGGGTACGTGGTTCCTATATGGTAGTGTACTTACGTACTTACAGTTCTACATATAACAACATTGTAGATTATGGCGAAAATAAAACTTCATTCCATAAAGCATAAACAGTAAGGAAATTTAAAGTAATCAATTGATCATCCACCCATTAACAAAAAGAAGGTTTGGACAAGACAAATTTTCATCACAATGACTTAAAACTATACATTCTGAAGAAGAGCACAAGATATTTGATAATGTAAGTGATAAATGAGCATCACAAACCAGCAAGAGTTTCTTATGTTGTTTACATTGTGGAATGATCCTGAGAACATCAAGCATTGATTCATCATGCTCTGCAGATTCAGAAAGGATATGAGATCGCATAATCAAACAACAGGTTACATAATAAAATGTTGATCCCAATCCTTGATCGATTCTTTAGCTTGTAAAGAGTATGTTACCTTGGATAAATCCAAAATAACAATAGTAGAGACTTTGTGTTTATATTAAAGTGTATGCGGAATCTACACTTTAATACTGTAGAAGTATTATCAATGGAATAGTAAACTTGCAATGCAGTAGAATAAACAAAGAGTATAACCAAAATGCTTCAATATTATTAAGATGAATAATATAAATACTCTGACTAGTACTAGGGTTTACAACCTTGAAGCATGTACGATAATTCTCAAAAAAATATATCTAAAGTGTTAACCTAGGACCTGTTCCTTTATACCCACAAGGGGTCCTTGTATAAGATAACTGGGGTATGGGGAATCTAGATGACACTCTCATATTGATTGTCTTAGAAATGAAAGCGAACGATCTCTTTGTGAAAAATTCTAATAGTGATTATATATTATATAATTAAATGAAAAGTCAGAATGAGATTTATAAGAGTCTAGTATTATACGTATATGATTATAGATTGTATATATCTATATTGAGGATGTAGATATAAAGGAATGTTTATATGAGTGTGTAGTTAGGGAGGTGATGTTTGATTTATGTGTGTGGGGTTGTGTTATATGTGTATGTGGGTTTGGAGTTGAGTGTGTTGATGTTGTGGTTGGACAGTACTAACTTTAATACTAGCAGTATTAACTTCCTTCTGGCAGTACTAATGTCTTCTAGTAGTACTAACGTGTTCTGGCAGTACTAATCCTTTGAAGATTTATTCCCAACAATCCTCCCCTAAACTTGTGATTTATCCTCAAATCCCAAGTTTCTTCTGAATTAAATCTTTAAGTCTTCTTTTGCTAATGATTCTTCTAAACACATTACTACTGTATTTGTGACTTGACAAATCTGATGAGTTCATATCCCATTTCACTTTGATAATCAACTTCAAGCCTTATGCTCAACATCTTTGAGAGAATATCCTATGACAAGGGATATTTCCTTTCTACTAGCATGTGAATTACCAAACCATCTTGCATCAAAAGCACATGAACCCCACAAAATTTATGTAGCTTCCAGCTTCTCAGATTCCAGTCCTGTTGATTCTTCCATATTTCATGTTCTGCATTTGGTTCCATCATTATCTTCAAATCTCCCCAAAGTAATAGATCATATCCTTCTAGACTTTCTGACTGTAACCTTTCTTTGACCAATTTGTATAACTCTAGTACATCTTGTCTATCAAAATCATACAACATAGCACTAAACAGATTGTAATGGTTAATACTTCCATTTGCTCTTTAGATTTGATAATAGTATTTGTTTCCTAGAATCTATGACTCCTAATCTACTATAGGATACTTTGTTACCAAAGATGCAACATCTAGTCCTTCATCATCTGACATAATAGTCAAATATCCTTGAAGTTCTTCTTTCTTAGCATCATCATGTAATTTCTATTTCTTAAAACTTTCTATATCAGGAGACTCTCTTCCTCTTTTTCTATCTAGTGATTTCTTTCTTGATCTTCTAGCTTTCTTAGAACTTTCTATCTTAACTTGTTCTAATTCAGTCTATTCAGCAGTCTCTTCTAAAACTTCTTGACCTTTGTCCTTATCAACATCTCTACTCTTAAACAAAGTTTGCACTTTATTATACTCCACTTCAAATATAGGCCTGATATCATCATAACTCATTCCCTTGAAATAATTCGTCTTGTATCCAGCCATATTCTCTAAATAGATCATTATATTCTTCTTTGCTTGAACTACTGATATTGGTTTCATCTTGAGTGCTTGATATCTCTTTATAGTATATCTCTGTCCTTCTTGAAGTTGTTTAGCAACAGTATTCCAATCAATTTCTTGTGTCTAAGCAGGAACTTCTTGTCTTTCATCAAGTTGCCTTTGAAGTTCTAGTGCAGCTTCAAAATTTATCCTTTCTTGCTCCTGTTCTGCAATAGCTCTAGCAGGATCTTCTTCTTGAATTTTCCTTGCTAGCTCCTCATCAATACTTAACTGAAATTCTACTCTTTTCTTTAACTTCTTTCGAGGCTCAAGTTCTATCATAATTCCTTTACCTTTTTCTTTTGCCTTCTCAGCAGCAGTACTAACATCAACAGTACTAATTGATCTACTGGCAGTATTAACTCCATTCTTGCCAGTACTAAGTTTTACTCCAGCAGTACTAATAGTACTAACTTCTCTTTCATATTTTTCACCACTGCCTTGTTCTTCTATAATCTCAGTTGCTATTTCTTCTTGTACTATCTCTTCTATGTCATCACTTTACTTTTCCTGAGCTAGTGCATCCTCTTCAAACCATGTCATATCTTCAACTTGGACAAGAGAGAAATTAGGATCTTCATCAATGTCAGAAATCTTCCTCCCTTATTTAGAAGAATCTTTTGTTGCATCCTCATCTTCTGAAAGAATAATCCTAGCTCTTTTCCTTGCTTTGCCATACTTGACTTGCTTTTCTAATATCTTTACTCTGAAAATTAACTTTGTGAAAGTAGTACTATAAGTTTTCTTATTTTGCTGCAAGTCCTTCTCTAAAACTTCAATCTTGTATATCAAAGTTGTAACCAAATCTATCAAATTAGTTTGTTGCATTCTACCCTCATCACTTCCATGTGAGTTAACACTATGGAGAGGTGAGTCATGGGGTGGTGGGTGAGAAGTGGATGGTGCACTAGTTATTGTATGGTGAGGTAAAAGTAATGGTTCTGGTGATAGGGATGGTGAAGATGTGATTCTAGATGGAGAAGTTGAAGGTCCATTCAACATAGAAGGAAATAAAGTCACTTCAACTCATGTATAACCCTTTGACAACCTCTTCATGTTGCTAAAGACTTTGTTGGTTAGTAAGTGAGCAGTATAGGTTCTGGAATGAGGTTGAAGGTGTCTTTTTTGCATGTTTAAGTAAATCTAAATGAACCTAGGGTACATTAAAAACTTATGGGGGCTTTCTACATTCTTGACCATGGCATCAAAGATCATCTTAGAAAAGTTATAAGTCCTATTAGTGGCCAAGCATATGATTGCAGATGCAACATTGCTGTTAAACTGTTCCCATGATGTTTTCTTAGGACTCAAACCATGCAAGATAGTGTAAATAAGAAACCTCCAATGAGGTGAAAAGTTACCCTTTTGAAAAGTTAGCTTATCAGAATCTGTAACATACCCCATGAGAGCCAGTTGCTTAAATATCTCAGAGTTAGTCGGAGAAGTTTCACCACCATTTTCCTCCAACTTGAGATGTCTTCTTAGTGAGGCTTCAGTAATAGTCTTAACATGTCCATCTATAGTTGCAATTAATTGGACCTGTCCATTGTCTCCTGTAATGATAGCAACTGTATTCCAAAATTGTTAGATAAAAGAGACATAAATAGTTAGATTTTCTTTGAGAGCATACTTGATATGACTTATATTTAGAAAATCAATGATTTCATGAAAGCCGTGACTTCCTTTAGACTTTTGTAAACAAGCCACAATATTGTGCTTGTCGCAAAACTATATATTAGCTATTTAATGACAAAAAAGTGAATTAATGATCTGGGATTAGGTTTTGAGAGAGAGTATAAGGTGTTGGTGAAGTGAATTGTATTGTGAGATAGTTTTTAATGAGTTTATTTTCACCGACAGTAAAAGATTTAAACTTATCTTGAAGAAATATGATGAGTATATAGAAAGATCATGAAATCATCAATTAGTCAAACCCTATAAGCTAGGTTGTTGGCGGAAATATCTTAACGGCTCTTTTATTGAGAAAATTCTATCATGACTCAAACAGTACTAACGGTCACCTAGCAGTACTAAGTTTGGTCTAGCAGTACTAATTTAAGCCTAACAGTATTAACTTCTCCCAGCAGTAGCAGTACAAACTCCAAGCTTGTTTCATCAAACAAATTCATCACCAAAATGAATTCTCACAATCTCTCTTTCTGTTTTTATGCTCATACATCATCTCTCAATTCTTTTTCTCACCATTTACTCTTTTTGTTTTTATCACACAACTCTTTTTATGTTTTTAAAACTCACCATTTCTCTCTATTCTTTTTGCTCACATAATACACACATTTTATACAAATTCCATCAATTCCATAAGTTTCATGATGTCCTACCCACTTCCAAGTGTATAACCTCTTAAGATAGGTGGGTCATTGGACTTTTAGATGCACCCCCAAATCTAGTTTGAGCATCTACATCCCCAATATGGTAAAGTGGCACCTGGGACCACTACCTGAATCAATTTCCTAAGGATTTGAATCATTAAGTGTTACCATGGATTGGGTCTTATTTTATGTTACCACTGACTGTAGCTCTGCTAGCAGTAGTGGCAGCCCTTTCCATTCTGTCACCAACTCCTTATGGATAGCCTCATCACCAACCTTTTAGGGGGGACCACCAGACTAAGATACCTTAGTGTCTCGACCTCTTTTCATATTCCTATTTTTTATTGACACTTTTTGTCTGATATAACATTTTCTTTCATATACAATTTGCCTCCCCTCAAACAATGCATCATAGGTTAGCAATTTCATAATTTGTATCAGCATATTCAACCACATTTCTTTGTATATCCTGCAGAAGTTAGTCCAAACGCAAGCAAAACACAATCCAAAGCTTTTACTTGTCTAACAATATAAATTATGACTAATAGTATTAACAAGCAGGCTTAAGAACATCTAGCAGTACTAATTATAACTAGCAGTTTTAACAAACAGTCTTAAGTATAACTAGCAGTACTAATTGATAAAACTAACAGTACTGATCCTTTACAAAACTATACAAATACATAAAGAGATTTAGACTTTAAGAATTAACCATTCCAATACTTGAAACCAAGTACTAAAATTGTCCAGCATCAAAACCTTTTGTAAGAAGATCTACAACATTATGTTCTGTATCTATCTTAACCATTTGAATTAACTTTTTAGCATTGCAATCTCTTATAAAATGATGCCTAATCTCTATATGTTTTGTTTTAGAATGTTGAACAGGATTTTCATTAATACATATAGTACTGTTATTATCAATATGTATCATAGTGTTCATAAAGTTATACCTATAATCCAGCAGTTGGTTTGGTATCCAGGGTACTTTTCCATAGCAACTAGAAGCAACCACATATTCAGCTTCAGTTGTAGAGGTGGCAACCATAGTTTGTTTCTTGCACTACCAAGATATCAACCTATTTCCCAAAAACTGACAACCTCTAGTAGTAGATTTCCTGTCTTGTATTGCCCCAGCATAGTCACTATCAGTATAAGCAACTAGCTCAAATGGAGAATCCCTAGAGTACCAAAGGCATAATGTTGGTTTGCCTTTCAAATATCTAAAGATTCTTTTCACAGCTATAAGATGTGATGTTTTTGGTGTAACCTGAAATCTGGCACATACACATACTACAAGCATTATATCTGGCCTTGATGCTATGAGATACATTGAAGATCTAATCATAGATCTATAGAGATGTTCATCAACATCAGTACCATCTTTATCTTTGACCAAAGGCCTTTCCAAATCAACTAGAGTAGAGGCAGACTTCACATCTGTGTAGTTGAATTTCTTCAAAATCCCGTCCACATATTTTTCCTGACTGATAAATATTCCAACCTTCTTTTGTTGTACTTGTAACCCTAGAAAGAAAGTAAGTTCTCCCGTAGAACTCATCTGAAACTTATCCTTCATAAGCTTCTCAAATTCTGTACATAATTCCTTCTTTGTAGAGCCAAAGATAATGTCATCCACATAGATTTAAATGAGCAGAATATCTCCTTTTTGCTTTTTGATAAACAATATCTGATCAATCTTTCCTCTATGAAACCCATTGCCCAATAGATAGTTGGCCAAAGTTTTATACCATGCCCTTGGTGCTTGATGCAGACCATACAGTGCTTTCATCACCCTGTAGACCTTGTCAGGATAGTCAGTATCTTCAAATCCTAGAGGTTGACACACATATACCTCCTCTTATATCTGACCATAAAGGAAAGCACTCTTGACATCCATTTGATATACCATGAAACCTATAAAGGAAGCATAAGCTAAGAATAATATTATTGCCTCAATTCTTGCCACAGGTGAAAAGACCTCATCATAGTCAATGCCTTCTTCTTGAGTATGTCCTTGAGCAACAAGTCTTGCTTTGTTTCTAATGACTATGCCCATTTCGTCTTTCTTATTTCTAAAGACCCATTTTGTACCAATAGCTCTATGACCTTTTGGTAAATCTACATGAATCTAAACCTTTTGAAGTTTAAACTGTAGAAGCTCCTCTTGCATTACTTCTACCCAGGCTGGATCACTTAGTGCTTTTGAGATTCTTTTTGGTTCTTCTTATGATAGGAAACAAGTAAAAAGACAGGTATGAAGGTCTTCATGAGTCTTCTCTTCATACACAGCACTAAGAAACCCTTCTTTAGGCGCAGATTTTTTCATCCTTCTTGTTTGTACAGATGATTAAATATCACCAATCACATTTGTAAGTGGATGATTTATGTTGACTCTTGTATGAGGAGTGTATGAACTGCATAGGATTTAGGGATGTTTCCTAAATCAACATCTAGTTCACCTTCATCATTGAGGAACTCATCATGAGTGGCTTCAAGTGAATGACTAGGTCCCACCATGTCTTCAGGGGTAGCAGTATTAATTGAGGATCCAATAGTATTAAGTCCAATACCACTAGTATTAAGTCCAGGACTGGCAATATTAACTGGTTGGTCAACAGTATTATCTTGCTTTGTACTGCTAGCATCTTCAGACTTTTCTTTACCAATACTTTCATCATAAGAACCATCTTTATTCTCTTTTAGATTTTCATAAATAGATTTTGGGTCATCATTACCCATTTGTTTGGAAGGAGAATCAAAATATGAAGCATCTTTCTAAATTGGCATCACAATACAATCTTGAATGGTTCCATCTTTCTTTAGAAATGTACCTGCATTTTGATCCTTCTGGTGTACCTAAAGATTCATTAGTGCTTGTACCTGCAGTGACTGATACATAATTCATAGATTGGATTAGAGAATCAATATCAAACAGCCACTTCGGTCCATTCCTTTCTATCGTAAGCTTATTCTCTAAAAACCCAATATGCAAGTTTTCTTCTACCTTTTTTGTTCTAGTGTTGTATACCCTAAAAGCTTTACTACTCAAGGAATATCCAACAAAAAAAACCTTCATCACTTTTGCCATCAGACTTGCCTAAGCTGTCTGTTGGTCTCAGCCCTAGATAGATCTTTTAAGCATGTGAAGGATATAGAGTACTAATGTAATCAAAAGTAACTCTGTGAGAGTCTAATAACACAATCTATTGTTCATGCGGAAAATAAAAAAATTAGTGTATTAAAGAAGAAAGACTTATTCTAAGAAACAAGACTATTAATACTTTTGATCCTATCATGGATCTTTTCTAAATTAATCGTAAGTGTGTTTGATTGTTAATCATCGAATTAAAAACCTTAAACCTGTTGTGGGTATCATTGATAGATATGAAACCCTAAACTAATTCCCTAGAATTACAAATTTACTGTTTTTGAGTCTATTTACTACTTCTCTGACTTATCCATAGTTTAATTTTTTAATGAAGCTAAACTTATCCTTTGCAGTAATTACTTTGACTATACAGGATACTAATATCATAAGCTAGCAGGAGGAGGAACAAGGATACTACATACCCGCTTAAGTAGCTAGCAGCATAATTAGCAGAGTAGCAACTATTACATATCAGTAGCATTTACTCTACTTGATAGTTTGTAGGAACTTACATACCTACCAGTAAAGTAGTAGCGGTGTAGGAACTAATAAATACAAATATACCTAACAATCCTCCCCTAAACTGGAATTTGACATAGTTAACTTCCAGCTTCCTAGATAGATCTTTAGTCTTTAAAGCTTTGAGGATTGAAACAGCAACAAAAACAGCAGCAATAACTTGAACTTGAGCACTCCAGCAGCAACAATGAATTCCATAGCATGAACTCAGAATCTCCACAGCAGCATAAGAGTCATCAATTCAGGTTATAACTATTCTCATCACTTTCCATGGTGTGTTAACTCCTGGAAGAGGTGAATCATAGAAAATAAATGGATTTGATGAAGCCTTTACCAAGTAGCCATTTACTCTTGGGCTAGCCAATCTATAGGGTCCTAGAAAAAGGAATGCCATGGAAGATTGGAACCATTTTCAACCACTCCAAACTTGAATCATAGTGGGTTGAGTACTATATGACTTTGGGCAAGTCATCACAGCCATAAACGGATTTGGTTTGTCTTTACCTGTAGCCGTTTGCTCAGGACTAGCCAACTCTTTGTTGTGATAACAAGGTGAGTTGATAACCTTACAATTTTTAGCAAATTGTCAGCTATCAACGGATTTGATTTAGTCTTTACCAAGAGCCGTACCCTCTTGGACTAGCCACTTTTTATTTAAAAAAAATATGGCAAGTGAAAACCATTCAGTTTTTGGTAACCTGACAACCATCAACGGATTTTATAAGCCTTTACCACATAGCCGTTTGCTTGTGGGCTAGACAATCCTTGGGACCCAGAAAGGGTTACTCCCATGGTGGATTGCATACCATCTCAACTTATTAGTACGTGAAACATCAGTCAGTTGAGGGACTCTATGATTTTAAGCAAATCATGAAAGCTATATCAATTCATTCTGGTCATAGACCTGGGAATTGAAACCATGCTTCAAAAGAATATAAAAACAAAACAAAACAAGATTGTCCAAGACCCAAAAACCAAGTACAACTAACTACACAACAGATAGATAACTACCAAAAGACTAAACAAAACATAACAAAAGATAAATTATATAACAACAAAGTTAACAATACCAATCATGTACCTTAGGACGCCGAGAATCAGAAACTTGTTTCTTAAGAAATGCAATCAACTGAACTGCAGTAGTAAGCGCATTACCCTCCTGTTTGTGACCAATTTCCAGCTGATCATCCTCTTGATAAGGTTGACTGTCAGAGGATACTTCTTATCCACAAACATATGTAATGCAAGCCCATCAACAGTTTCCAACACATGCACACTAGAATAAGAGTATAGCTTCCAGCTTTGAATACTCTAAGTGTTTTGGTTCTTCCACACATCACCTCCATCGTTTACTTCAGGAGAATCTATCAACACCTTAAGATCTCCCCAAAGTACAAGACCAACTCCCTCAGCAAGCTTATCCTGATAATATGTCACCACACGGCCATAAATTATCATCAAGTCAGCTCTAGAGACCAAGTGAAGAATTTCACGAAGACTTGTGAAACATTTCCGAGAGTTGTCTTTCCTGTAGATGACGTTGATCCAACCTAACCCGGTAGGCAATAACTCCCAGTCCATAATAGCATAAAAGTTCACGGATGTATCATCATCATCAGAAGAATCCTCATCAGAAGCATACTTAATACATACTTTATGTTCAGCTTCAGGATCGCCGTCTTCAATAGGAATGGTAGAGTGCAAAGTATGAACACCCTTCCGGCCTAATTGCTTTTTCCTGACCCCGAGAGACCTTCTCCTAGTGCCATAGGAATGTGTTGTTGGCTCAACAGATGGAACATTAGGTGGTGTTGAAAAACCAGATGGTGGTAGAGTAGCAGTAGGTGGAATTGCAGCAGATGACATTTGTGGAACACCAACAAATGGAGCAGCATCAGATGGTTTGGTTGGTGAAACACCAGCAGTTAGTGGAACACCAGCAATTGATGGACTTGATGCCGGAGGAATAGAAGTGTGTTGAGCTTCATTGGATTTTGACTTCCTGGAAGTAGGCTGGTCCAAATCTGCACCAGGTCTTTTAATAGACCTCCTGAGTGTTTGAGTTTGCAGATTTTCAACAGCATGTGTAATCCTATTAAACTCCTCCTGAAGTGTGGCATCAGAAAAATACTTGACATGTTTCAAAGTCCATCCAGTAGAATAAATGACAGAACTCTGATTCTTGACATAAGTTCTCATAAAGTTTTTCTGCTGTGCATATGTCATAGGTTTATTCCTCTTCTCTATCAACCTCTGTGTTTCAAACTGTCTCCTCCTATCAGTAATAACTTTGACCATTCTCTCTGCAATGTTTTCTTCAGTAACATCAAGACCAAGTAAATCAATAGTAAGTTCTTGATTAGCATGTACTTGTCTCATGATATGGATCCAATCATCATCTGTGTAGTACTTTGTAGAATTAAGAACATCCTCTTGTCTATGTCTTTCCTCTTGTTCTCTAGCCAACTCAGCATGTTCCTCTTCATATAGTTTCTTTGTAGCTTCTGCACCTAATTTGTCCTCCTTCAATTGTCTGAAAGACCTTTTCTTGATTGGAGGATCTTCCTCTACCATAGGATATTTTCCTTTCTTAAAGGGAGCAGCAGAAGACTCAAAAGAAGGACCAGTAGGAACATCAGTTTCACTACCAAATGCAGTAGTGGGAGTCGATGAACCAGGAGGAATGTCAGCTGTTTGATTGTTATTAGCATGAATAAAAGAGGTGTCAGCAGCAGTAGTAGTTGCTTTAGCAAGCTTGATCAATGGGTCTACATCTTGTTCCTCTGCCTCCTCATCATCAGATTCACTCACAAACACATTTCTTCCTCTAACTTTGATTTTTGTTTCCAAAAACTTCACTCTTTTTACCAATTTTCCCATCACCTCTTTAAACATCAGCTTATGGGCTTGTAGCTCAGATTCCAAATGCTTAATATTTTTCCCTTGTTCACACACTAATGTACACAAAGCTATTAGATTATGAGGGTCCGTAGCACCTCTTGAGGTTGTACCTTTAGGTGGAGCTGCAGGGGACCATGGAGGAGTAGTAAAGAAAGTTCCTCCTCGAGATTCATCTTCCACATTAGTAGAAGGAACAGGGCCAGGAATGGATGCATGGGCTTGAGTTGAAGTAGACTCAAAGTTAGGGTCAGACAATGGACCCTGCTTATTCACTTGAGCATCAGTATTGGTTGGTGCTGGTCTGGGTGGTGTTGAGACTTGTGCATGAGAATGAACAGTCTCAGTCACTGTCTCTGGGACATTGGGTGGGACTGAAGGTTCAGCTTCCCCTGAGCTGTCACCTGCTATAGCAGGTTGAGCAGGAGCAAGCATAGATGCCAACAAAGGCTTAAGATCCCTATAAAAGTTTAGTCTCATATTGGCAAACATTTTATTGGTTAGTCTAAGAGCCTTGTAGGGTTTGGTATTCCTTGTTTCTATATTCAAAATCATCTGTAGAAACCTAGGATACATCAAAAATTTGTTTGAGTTTTGAATGTTATTTACCATCCTATTAAAAATATAACTAAACCAGTTAAACTTCCTTCCCTCACACAAACATATCAAAGCTGTGGCTAGGGGACTTCCAAATTGATCCCAACTCCCTGACTTTGTACTTAGACAATGCAAGAGAGTGTGAATCAAGAACCTCCACTGAGGTAAGAATTTGTTCTTGTGAATTGTTAGCTTTCCCTCTGAGGGGTACCCTAGGTTGTCCATGCCTGTGTAAATCTCAGCAATAGTCATATCTACTATCCCTCCCGCATCATCTAACAATAAGCTACTCCTAACTAAAGATTGTGTGATAGTATAAGGAGTACCATCAATTGTGGCCACAATAGCTGATGGACCAGACTCAGATAATAAGAGTGAGGCCGTAGACCAAAATTGTTTTACGAGGGAGTCATGGATGAGAGGGTCAGACACAATGGCATACCTTATGTGAAAATAAAGCAAAAAATCAATAACCTGGTCATAATCTGTGCTACCTTTGGATTTCTCTAAAAATCCAACCTTATTATGTTCGTCGCGGTATTTAAGGGCAGCCATTAGATCAATGATAGCTTGAACAGGGTTAAGTGTTAGTACTGGTGTGTAGATGCAATGGAGTTACACCTGGTGGGTAGTAGGAATTGCACTTTTGAAAGGTGAGCGAAACAAACAAAAGGGGGCTATAAAATATTAGGGTTTGATTGAAAGGTAATTGTAAAAATGAGAGCAAATAGGAATTAACCCTTTAAATAGATACCCCGTTTTAGCAATTGAATGCCCACTTGTTTCAGTTTTACTATTGAAGTATAATAAAACTCAATTTTAGTCCTTAAAAAAAATTAAACCCTATCAAACAATTAACAAAACCAGCATGAACAACTCTTTTACCAGCAGAAGAAACAGCTCGACCACCAGTAGGATATTGTTTAGTCAGAGAAAGAAACCATATAACCACCAGTAGAAAACCTCCATGCAACCCAAGGATTAACACTTATCCTACTAGAAGTGAATGTTCTCTCGTTAATGTAGGCCACACACTCCATGCTTGGCACACATCATGAATCATGCCCCTGCTAAAGTTAGACGATAAAAACACACAACCATTATTACATAGAAAAAATAAAAGGATCTAACTACTAGAATTAAAGCTATTATTCTAATATCCTAAGAATAATATACAAACAACAGTCCTCCCCTTAAACCCAAATCCTCCCTCCTTAACCATGGCATCTTGGATTAATATCCCTATGTGAAACCTCAAGGTGTTAAACCTTGGTCCATCAAATTGCACTTTTGGTTAACCAAATTAGCCATATTTCTTCTGTTGGATTTGATGCACTTGAATAAGTTGTTTTTCATTTGCATCTTTAATAAAATGCTGCCTAATTTTGATGTGCTTTGTTATTTGGTGAAAGACTGGGTTTTAAACAATACATATGGTACTCTGATTATCAATAAAGATCTTAGTGTGCATAAAATTGAACCCATAATCAAGCATTTGATTTTGTATCCAAAGTACCTGACCACAACAGTTACAGCAGCCTACATACTTCAGCTTTCGTTGAAGGGAGGTAGCTACAATAGTTTGCTTTTTTACACTGCCATGATATTAACCTTCTTCCCAGAAATTGAACATCCATAAGTTGTGGATTTTCGATTGCACATGGGAACAAATAGTCACTTCACTATTATGCTTCCAAACAAAAGGAGAATCTTTGGGTACTAAAGACTTATTTTGGTCGGCCTTTTAAGGATACTTGAAAATCCTCTTGAACTACATTTAAATGGAGAAATTCAAAGGTGTGACCGGGTGTCTAGAACATAGCACTCAATGCAAACTGAATATCCGGCCTTGAAGCTGTCAAATACATGAGGGAACCTATCATGGATCTGTATAAATGACCATTAACAGCCTCATCAGGTTCTTCCTTGGATTTAGGGTTGGTAGCTTCAAAGGGTGTAGTTGCAAATCTCACATTCACCATATCAAACTTCTTAAGCATGTCCTGGACATACTTGTCTTGGCTCATAAATATCCCATTAGACTTTTTATGAGTACCTAAAGTCTAACGAAATTAACTAACCTATCGCATCATCCTCAAATTTCACCCTTTCATTGACACTCGAAAATTTATCACATCCAGGCTTTATTGGTGAAGCAAAAATGAATGTCATCCAATAAAACCTGGAAGGTATAATGTCCCTGGAATTCTTCTTAATAATGGGAGATTAACCTTCTTCCCAGAAATTGACATCCACCAGTTGTGGATTTTCGATCACCATGGGAACCAGCATAGTCACTATCACTATATGCTTCCAAAACAAAAGGAGAATCTCTTGGGTACCAAAGACCTAATTTTGGTCGGCCTTTAAGATACTTGAAAATCCTCTTGACTGCATTTAAATGGGAAGTCAAAGGTGTGACCTGGTGTCTAGAACAAGCACTCACTGCAAACTGAATATCCGGCCTTGAAGCTGTCAAATACATGAGGGAACCTATCATGGATCTGTATAAATGAACATTAACAGCCTCATCAGGTTCTTCCTTGGATTTAGGGTTGGTAGCTTCAAAGGGTGTAGTTGCAGATCTCACATTCACCATATCAAACTTCTTAAGCATGTCCTGGACATACTTGTCTTGGCTGATAAATATCCCATTTGACTTCTGAGTAACCTGAAGTCCTAAAAAGAATGTTAACTCACCCATCGCACTCATCTCAAATTCACCTTTCATCAACACCTCAAATTCAGCACACCAGGCTTTATTGGTGGAGCCAAAAATAATGTCATCCATATAAACCTGTACAAGTATGATGTCCCTAGAATTCTTCTTAATAAAGAGAGTTTTGTCTATCGAACCTCTTCTGTAATTATGCTTTAACAGAAAAGTAGACAGGCGTGCATACCAGGCCCGTGGTGCTTGATGAAGGCCATACAAAGCTTTCACAACTCTGTACACATGTTTAGGGTGAAAAGGAACCTCAAATCCTTTGGGTTGAGTAACATATACTTCGTCATCAATTTCCCCATAGAGAAAGGCACTCTTGACATCCATTTGATATACCATAAAACCCATGTATGAAGCAAATGCTAAGAATAATCGAATAGCTTCAATACGAGCCACTAGAGCAAATACCTCATCATAGTCAATGCCCTCCTCTTGCCGATGACCTTGAGCCACCAACCTTGCTTTATTCTGAACTACGATACCTTTGGCATCTCTTTTATTCTTAAGAATCCATTTAGTTCCAATAGCAATTTTTCCTACTGGTAATGGCACGAGCTTCCACACCTCCTGATGAACAAACTGTTGCATTTCCTCTTGCATAGCTTCTACCCAATCAGGATCATTAAGTGCTTGAGCAACACTGCTAGGTTCAAGTTGGGAGAGAAAACAAGCAAACAGACAATGTAAAAAGTCTATGTGATTGTTCCTTTGTTGATCATGAACATAGCCAGTAAGAGCACTCTCCCCAAACATAGATTTCTTCAAAGATCCCCTTGTAAGAACTGGTGAAGAAATATCCCCAATAATCTGTGAAATAGGATGCACAGTATGCACCCTTCTTGTGGGAACTGGATCAACATCTATGTGAGGTGCTAAATTTGTGATTGAACCACCAAAGTCAGCATCATATGAAGATTCAGAGAAAATGCCAGTTGTAGGATGATGGTGAATGCCCTCCATCTCTGAAGATGAGGATATGTGATTGGCAAGGTCAGAAGGAGAGGGAAATCGAGTAGAATTTTCACTTGAGCCCAATGAGTGACCAGGAGGAAGTGGTGTATCATCAGCATGAACAGGTTCAACCATAGAAGAAGATGGAGTAGAAGGAACAGCAGAACCACCAGCAGCCTGATTAATACTACCAGCAGGAATGCTAGTAGCAGGAATGACACTAATAGTAGGAACCTGATCAGCTATTTTCCAAGTGTCCGTTGCTGCAGAATTTGCTTCATATGCTTGTCATTGAAGCCGAGCAAGTTCCTTTGCATAGTCTGAAGTGCTCTCCACAGTGTCAGAAGCAGGAGGAACCATGGGACCTAAAAAATGGTTAGAAGGAAAGGAAGGAACAACAATTAATTGCTCATCACTCTCTGAATCTGAGTCATCTTGTGTACCTGCAGGATGATTAGACTTGAAACGAGTATAACCTAAAGAATCAGTCAAATAGTCAAGGTCAAAGTACCATTCATGACCCAAACCCTGAATATTTGGTTTATCTTCCATATATCTCAGATTCAGTGTTTCTTCTATCCTTTTGTTGGATAAGTTATAAACTCTATAAGCTTTACTATGAGCAGAGTACCCAACAAGAAAACCTTCATCAGCTTTACCCTCAAATTTTCCCAAATGATCACTAGTGTTAAGTATGGTCACATGACAGCCAAAAGGTTTAAGGTGACTAACATTTGGAACTTTCCCAGATAAAAGTTCATAGGGTGTTTTATTATGGGGCCTAGTTACTAAAACCCTGTTTAGAACATAACAAGCAGTACTAACTGCTTCTGTCCAAAACATGGTAGGTAACTTAGAGTCAGCAAGCATAGTTCTTGCTGCCTCTATTAGGGTTCTATTCTTTCTTTCAGCAACCCCATTTTGTTGAGGGGTTCTGGCTACACTATAATCCCTTTTAATCCCCTTAGACCCACAGAGTTCAATTAAATTAGAATTTTTAAACTCTGTCCCATTGTCACACCTGATAGCCTTAACCTTTTTAGTTAACTGGTTTTCAACAAAAGTAAAGAAATCTCTAATGATATAAAAGGTTTCATCCTTAGTCCTCAAGAAGAAAACTCAGCAAAACCTGCTAAAGTCATATGTAACCACCAAAGAATAGCTCTTGTGATCAATGCTCCTAATGGAAGTAGGACCAAAAAGGTCCATATGAAGTAACTGGAGAGGCTCAGAAATGGTGCTGACTGCAGTGATAGCCTTGTAAGAGGCCTTGTGTTGCTTTCCCTTGTTGCATGCAACACAGTTGTGTTCATTTGTGAAGAGTTTTGAAGGAAGCCCATTGACCAATCCATGTTTTGCCAGCTTGTTCATGTTTTTGAAGTTCACATGAGCCATCCTTCTATGCCATCTTGTGGACTCATCTAAGGATGCTTTTGCCAACAAACACTGGATTTCCCTTTCTGAATGGATGTCAGTTAAATTGAAATAGTAGAGATTGTGTCTCCTTGGAACTCTAAGAACAACCTGACTTGAATCAGGGAGTTGGAACTCCTTGGACAGTACAAGGCACTCTTTTTCTGTAAAAAGGACTTTGTTCTTGGTATCACATATTTGTGACACAGAGAATAGATTAAAGTTCTTAAGCTCTTCCACATAATAAACATTCTCAAAATTGAAAGTGGAAGTCCTAATGGTGCCTTTTCCTGTGATTTGACCATCTCCACCTCCAAAAGTGACAGTCCCTCCTTTAATCTTCACAAAGTCAGCCAATTTCTCCTTATTACCTGTCATGCTTCTGGAACAACCACTATCAACAATACCTATATCTTTATTTGTATGAGGATTGTCCTACAATATACAAAAGAAAGTACAACATTAGTATACATGAGAGCCCCAAGTCAGAACTGACTTGGGCCTGCCTTGTGGATCAATAAGAGGAAAACCCTGTAGATTGTTGAGATCCACCATTGTTCTTGGATCCCCAATGCATATATGGCCTGTTACTTTGCCAAGAACAACCTGCTAAGGTCTTAACAACAGTTCCCCCTCGTCCCCCATCCATATCCATTTGGTTATATGAGCGAGGCCTACTAAACTATTGTAAATAATGGCTTTGTGGTCTGTTCATATGTCTAGCAGCAGGAATATGCCAACCAGCAGGAAATGGCCTACCAGCAGGAATAGATGTTGGTCTATTCCTACTATTAGCAGGAACATAGGCTGGTTTAGGAACAAATAAGGGAATGGTTTCTACATTTTTCCATAGAGGTGAATTTTTCAGTCTTAACTGATTCTCATAGAAATCACAATCACGAATCAAATAAGATTTACTACCACAAACAAAACATTTCCTAAAACCAAAAGACTTGTTTTTACACAGACTAATATTGTTTGACCCATTCCTATTACATAAGTTCCTAGGAGGTTTTACATTCTTCTTAAAAGAAAAACTAGAACATTGAGTGACATTGCATGATCCTTGGTCATCAGTCTTGTGTAAGGCTTTCAAATCAACTGAACTAGAGGCTGAAGCTACATGGTCTTGAGTCATGAGGCTTGAGGACTTGACACTTGAACCACAGGATGCAAAGCTAGTAGTCTCTGAGTCTGAAGACTTGTCACTGTTATCACAAGAGACAAAGTCATCAGGTACAGAGTTAGTGTCAAAAGAATTATTGGACTTTGAACCATAGTTAACTGTGTATCATCTATGTCAGGCCTGTTAGAAGGAGGCATAAATGTTCTTGTTAAAGGTGGAGGAACAGCATGCAATCTCACAGCTTTGTCAAACCTGTCATAGAGAGGTATCCCTTCTGCATCCTCAGGTGTGGAGTCAAAGATACTAGGGGCAGAGGGATCAAACACCTCATCTGATCCAAAAGTTTCTCCATATCCTAAACCAAATTTTGTTCTAGTGGACATAGAGCTATTGATCAGTTTGTGTAGGTTTTTGGAAGACTCCATCCATTTATCAAACCTTGCCTTAGACTCCTTAAGTTTGACCTTGGTATTCATAGTATCAAGTTTAGCCTGTGCATTCAATTTTTTCAGTATATTTTAGCATGTTGGTGGTGTTGCCTAGATCTGCAGTCAAGATTCTAATTTTCTCTTCTAAAGCTAACTGATTATTTTGGTACCAATACTTCTGTTGTTCTAGGTTTTGAAGTGAACTTTTGTATCCTTGTACTTGGAGAAAAAACTCTTTATATTGCACTTCTAGATTATCAAACTCCTTTTTAAGTTCTATATAAATATGATTACAGCCAAAAGGACAAGATTGTACCTGAGGGGATAACCCCATAAGTGCAAATTCAGTTTCAGCATCAGTAGCATCACTAGAAGCAACAGAAACACTATCAGCATCAACACCAGCAGCAACAAAAACACCATCAGAATCATTACCAGCAGCAACAAACCCACCTTCAGCATCATTACCAGCATTAACAAACACACCATCAGCAGAAGAACTATCTCTACCACCACCATTAGCAGCATCACCAGTAGGAATGATAATATCATCCCCATATCCTGTAATCATCCCATAGACTTCAGAAGCTCCTTTCTCTAACTCTTCACTTTCATGGTCTGACCAATTAAGTATAGAATCAACTGACACCAAGGCCTTTGGTTCTTCTGATTTATCCATCTCTTTGATCTTAAACTTAGAATACCTTGTCTTTGAATCCACCTTCTTCCCATAACATTCTCTTGCAAAATGTCCCAACTCTAAACATTGATAGCACTTGACCTTGCTTTTATCAAACCTGGCAGAATCATTATTATTAAACTTGAATTTTCTACCAGCCTTCTTCTTAAATCTATTGATTCGCACCAAAAGCATTGCCATCTGCCATTTGATATCAAGTTCTTCTAAATCCATTTTGCCAATTTGGTCAAAGTCTTCATAAGTGATCTGTTGTTTTGGATCACTTTCAGCAACAAAAAAGTGAAGAACATTTTCAAGAACATTGCCTGAGACATCAACAGAGGAAGAAGCAGTGGTATAATTAACAGTAGAAGGTTGACCTTTGGAGTCAGCAGTTGACCACTTGGAATTAGTGCTAGCAGCACTAATGAAAGCTGAGTGTGTAGGAGCAGCAGGAACTCTTGAATCATAGCTAGAACCACCTTTCACATCAATCTCAAGTGTCCTAAGCTTGTTATATAAATCATCAAAGCTTAAGAAATCAAGACCACCCTTTGTTTTAAGGGTGATTGCTACCTGTGACCAAGAAGGTGGTAAAGCTCTAAGGAACTTCATGTTGCAGTCTTCATTATCTGGCCTTGCTTGCATTTGATTCAGTTGACTCAGCACCTTCTGAAACCTATCATATCCCTTGTGCAAACCTTCAGATTCAGATATCTTAAAGTCTGCAAACTCCTGCTTAAGCATTGACTTCCTCATCTTCTTTGACTCTTCATTCCCTCCAAATCTGGCTTTTACTGCCAACCAGATATCCTTAGCATCATCAAGATGATGAAAGTCAGCCATATGATCCTCTGGTAGAGACTGAAGTAGAATAGTTCTAGCTTTTATCTCTCGTTGTACAGCAATCTGTTCTTCCATAGTGACAGGAGGAAGAATCATTATGTTGCCTCTTGGATCTCTACCTGTTCGTTTCCTGCTGTTTCCTTGAAGAACAATGTTCCACAGATTGTGGTCAGTGTTCATAATCCAATATTCCATCTTCATTGCCCAAGTTTCATACTCTTCCTTTTTTAAATAAGGGAATTTGGCATTACTGCTAGAAACAATTGTTGAATTATATTGCTAGAATTGAGGCTGAGTATTTTGAAAGGGTTGTGCAGAGTAGGAAATTTGTGACTCAAATACAGGTTCAGTCGTTGCCATAGAAAATACTGGTTTGGATGTTGTTGGGATGGAGAATGAAGAACCAGATGATGATGGTACAATAAACGGGGGTGTGGGATACGATGAGGTCATTGTAAAGGTTTAGGAACAAGAACAGTAATTATTCTTCAACAAAGACTCTCTCCAGGCTCTGATACCACTTGTTGGTCTCAGCCCTAGATGGATCTTTTAAGCCTGTGAAGGATATAGAGTACTAATGTAATCAAAAGTAACTCTGTGAGAGTCTAATAACACAATCTATTGTTCACGCGGAAAATAAACAATAGTGCTAAAGAAGAATTACTAAGAACAATACTTTGATCCTCTATGGATCTTTTCTATTAATCGTAAAGTGTTTTTGATTGTTAAATCATCCATTAAAACCTAAACCGTGTGGTTTCATTTATAGATATGAAACCCTAAACTAATTTCCCTAGAATTACGATTCCATGAGTTTATCTACTACTTCTCATGCCTATCCATAGTTTAAATGAACTAAACTTATCCTGGAGTAATTACTTTACTCTACCAGGACTAATATCATAAGCAGCAGGAACTACATACCCGCTAGTAGCAACTATTACACTATCAGTAGCAATTACTCTACCAGTTGGAACTACATACCTACCAGTAGGAACTAATAAATACACATATTCCTAACATTGTCTAAGGTATTCAGAATGGTAACATGACATCCAAATGGTTTCATAAAACTTATAGATGGTTTAATACCTCTAAATAGTTCATATGGTGTCTTGTTATGAGGCTTTACAATAAGGACCTTATTCTTTACATAGCAAGCAGTAGACTCTGCTTTAGCCTAAAATGTAGTGGCTAGCTTAGATTCAGCTAACATGGTTCTAGCAGGCTCAATTAATGTCTTATTTCTCCTCTTAGCAACCCCATTTTGCTAAGGAGTCCTAGCTACACTAAATTCTCTCTTAATACCTTTTTCTTTGCAAAAGTCATCCATAACTTTATTCTTAAACTCTGTCCCATTATCACATCTGATTATTTTCACTTTCTGATCCACTAGGTTTTCTATTTGAATGATAAAATTCTTAAGGATCTCACTTGTTTCATCCTTAGTTGCTAAAAAGAAAACCCATGTAAACCTGCTATAATCATCAGTGACTACTAAGCAATACTTTTTATGCATTAGGCTACTCATAAAGGTTGGACCAAACAAATCCATATGTAGCATAAACAAAGGCTTAGTAATGGGATTTAGTACCTTGGTCTTAGAAGAAGCTTTGTGTTGCTTTCCTTTAAGACAAGAAACACATGTTTGGTCATTTTCAAATCTTTTTAAAGGCAGACCTCTAACAAGATTTTCTTTAATAAGCTTATTTATATTCTTAAAATTTATGTGACCAAGCCTTCTATGCCATAACATTGATTCATCAGATGCAGCCTTTGCAATAAGACAAGTTAAACTCTCTTTATGAATAATGTTCTTCATATCAAAACTGTACATATTGTCTTCCTTGGGAATTTTAAGATGTATCTGACTTTCATCAGGCAACTTAAAATTATGAGATAGGACAAGACATTTAGTGTCAGTAAAAAGGACATAGTTCTTTTTGTCACACATCTATGAGATACTAAAAAGGTTGAACTTTAACTCATCAACATAGTGTACATCTTCAAAATCAAGACAATTAGTTTTTAGTGTACATTTACCAGTAATTCTTCCACCATATGCTCCTCTTCCAAATGTAACATAACCTCCATTATATTCCTTGAAGTCTGTGAGATAAGCTATGTTACCAGTCAAGTACCTTGAGCATCCACTGTTAAAAAATCCTTTATCATTCATTTGTGGGTTGTACTGGACATAAAAACAAGGAAATTTAGTTTCCTTTAGGGACCCAAGCCATTACAGACTTGGATCTGCCTCGTGCATCAATGTAATTACATCTGTTGAAAACAAGTGATGCACCATTAGGTCTAGTAGGTTTCCAAACCCAACATGCTGAGGGCTTAACAACATTGATCCCATTTACCTTACAGCATTAATTGGTACTTTATATGGCCTAGCAGTATTAACTACAATGTGCCTAGTAGTACTAATTTTTGATTAAAATATCTGTTAGTTAATGCTGTTTTATTATAAAAGGGCCTCTTAACAGTTGATTGTGCTTTTTAGAAAAATATGTCATTGGTCTAGCACTTTGAACTATTTGTTTGGGTTGAGGCCTAGCAGTACTAAGTGGTTTTAGGCCAGTTTTCAGCAAAACTGCTCTTGGAGTCATATTCCTGTGGAAGTAGGGTGTGAGGTTTTGGAATAATAGTCATAATCAACTTTGTTGTAATTATTCCCAGTCATCCTCCTTTTACTTTAATGGTTAGGACAATTTATCTGAATATGATCAAATCTCCCACAACCATAACAAGCTTTGTTATACAGCACAAATTCACTTCCTAGTTGATTAGACTTCTTTCCATTCCAGTTTCTCTGATTCCCTCTAGGAGTTTGTGATCTATACATCTCAGCATACCTAACTGTCATTTTAACTAGTTTTTCATTATTCTTTGATTTAATAGACTCTACTTTTTTAGCAGGATGCAAAAAAATTTCTTTCCAATCAATGACAGTTTCCTTGTCAAAATTAATTGGAGTTTCAAAAGAGCTACTCTCATTATCAGTCACTTGTTCTGTTTCTAAAGAGTCATCAGTATTCTCCTCAGAATTATCTGACTCTTTATTATAATCAATGGTAGTTTTTAACTCTGTATCCCTAGGACCATACCCATTAAATTCAGGCTGTTTGAATTCATCAAGACCTTAATAAGATAAATCAAGTTCTGTTGGCCTATTATAGATTAAAGGATGAGGTGGAGAAACAGCATTATACCCCAAACCTTTCTTGCTTTTGCCAGTTATCTAACTCCCTAACATTTCACCTAGGTCCTTTGCTGATTTATCAAACTTTGCAATCTTAAAATCAATACCTTCTTTCTCTTGCTTAACTTTTTCATACTCAGTTTTAAGCATACCTATCTCATAGTCTTTACAACCTACTTCTCTTTTAAGAACAACAATTTCTTCACTAAAAAGAACCTCATTCTTTTTAAAAGTGACAAGTTGATCTTCTACTGTTGCTAAACCTCTTTTATAAGTAGCTGCTTTAAACTCAGTTTCATTAAGTTTAACAAGTAAATCATCACACTATTTCTTAAGAGATTCATAGTTTTTCAGACAAGATTTTGAGAAAGACTTATTAGTGTATACCTCAGAGTCTAAGAATGTCATTAGGGCCATGTTTGTCTGAACTTGTTCTTCTGCCATGTCACTCCAATTAAATCCAATACCATCTATAGCCAGCATTAGTTTGGAAGAAGTTTCTTCCACATTGATAGTCTTTCTTGTGACACCCTAATTCATGTTCCATGTATCATGATTGTTGGCTCTACTATCTTGATTCCTTAGATTTCTGCATTCTCTAGCAAAATGTCCCATCTTGTGACAGTTGAAACATTCTACTTTTGACTTGTCATACCCTGTAGTATCACTTCCATCAATTGTGATCTTCTTTCCTGTTTTCTGGTAAAACTTTCTTGTCCTCATACTTAGTAGTGCCAGTTGCCACTTCAAATCCATTTCTTCAAGATCATCATCATGGATTTGCTCTAGGTCTTCATGAACAAGCTGAGACCCATTTGGTTGATTAGACAGAAAAGCATATACTATGGTATCACTAAGTATAGCAGTACTATCTTTAGGACTAGCATTGATAACATTAGTGCTAACAGTACTAACATCAGAAATAGTAGTATTAACATTATTAGTACTGCTAGTGCTTGGAGCAGTCACAAAGGCCATGTTTTGAGTACTTGTGCTTGCACCAATAGACTTCTTTACATCTTGTTCAACAATTTTGAAGTTGTTGTACAAATCATCAATACTCATAGTCTTAATATCATCTTTATTTATCCAGACAACTACATGAGTGTTCCACTCTGAAGGCAGGCTTCTCAAGAACTTTGTATCTAGATCTTCTGGTATGATAACCACTCCTAAAATTGAAAGCCTACTTACAATCTTTTAGAGTCTGTTGAAGATAAAGTTAAGTGACTCTGAGCTTAAAGCATTAAAGTTTTCATACCGTTGCTTCAACAGTGCCTTCTGCGCTTTCTTAGTAGCATCATTACCTCCAAATCGAGTCTTAATCGTATCATACAATGTTTTAGTATCACTGTATTTACTGAAAGTAAGCTGATGTTCATTGGGAAGAGCCATAAGTAGCAAGCTTCTAGCATTGACATCAATCTTTTTGTCGATCTTCTCTTCTGCAGTTACAGGTAGTGAATTTTTTGTAACTGTAACACCATTCTCTTGTATAGTTTGTGGTACAGATACCCATGACTTACCATTCTCTATGACCTCTCATAGAGCATAATCCTGTACCTAGAAATACTGCTTGTTTCTTATCTCCCACATCTTATAGTTACCTAGTTTAAGTAAGGGGATCTTTGTTGTGGTGTTATTCTGAGCACAAGCTCTGATACCACTTGTTGATCCCAATCCTTGATCGATTCTTTAGCTTGTAAAGAGTATGTTACCTTGGATAAATACAAAATAACAATAGTAGAGACTTTGTGTTTATATTAAAGTGTATACAGAATCTACACTTTAATACTCTCAAAGTATTATCAATGGAACAGGAAACTTGCAATGCAGTAGAATAAACAAAGAGTATAACCAAAATGCTTCAATATTATTTAGTTGAATAATACAAGTACTCTGACTAGTACTAGGGTTTACAACCTTGAAGCATGCACGATAATTCTCAAAAAAATATATCTAAAGTGTTAACCTAGGACCTCCTTTTATACTTGAAGGAGTCCTTTACAAGATAACTACAAATCTTATAGGATCTTCTATAATTCTAAACATATACATATCTTCCTAATCTTTATAAGATATACATTCCATACATATCTTCTTGTGTCTTTATCTTCAAGTAAAATTCATGCAGCAGTACATAAAACTTTAGCAGAACTAACTTTAATACTGGCAGTATTAACTTCCTTCTAGCAGTACTAAATGTCTTCTATCAGTACTAACGTGTTCTAGCAGTACTAATCCTTTGAAGATTTATTCCCAACATAAATAAAGTACAACCTTTAGTTTGCAAGAACATGGCCAAAACACTCAAAGAACCAACCACTTACGTATCATCTCCACTTGTGGTATATAAGATCAACGCATCCCAACACAATCTGTAACAAAAAATGATCAGACATATTAGGCCAAACTACCAGCTTTGGGAGCATTTCTTAAGACAAACTACCTCAACACCTCATACGATAGTCTATAAGTAATCCAATAGTCTATATATATGGATGATATATAAAACATAATTTCAATAAGAAATCCAAAACAACCGCTATAAAAGCTAAGCATATTCAATAAGCAATCCCAAATATCCATGTCAGTTTATGCTTCCATGAATTATTAATTCAAGTACCTTACTTTCAAACTACATGCCTCGTCATTGTTGACATAAACTCTTAGTGCCTATCTTTAATAAAACAAATGAAAAACAAGTAATTAGTATAGCACCAAAACATTCTTGCAGCTTACAATAATACATAACCCAACTTTTAACTAAAAGCTAAAATTTCAAACAGATCCAACTTGAATAAGAAAATTTTGGTTTAAACTTCAATTTTGTACATGTAAAGAACCCTAATTCAAAAAAGATGAAAAATTGAACCAAAATAGACAAATTATACACATAATTGCTAGTCTGAGGTCATATGAACAAGGCAAGCAAGAAGTCTATATGCAATAAAGCTTAGAACCACCACTTATAGTGCTATCAAAGGTGTTAAAAATTAGACTAACAACCCCATAATTGATCTCATCAACAACTCGAATTTACTATATGAATAGCCTTTACTTGTGGTCAACGGATCTCTTAGTTGCTCCATACTGAAGTACTTAAATTTTTATATGCATAAGAATATGTTTAAATTTATGTCCAAAATGTTGCCCTATCTACATTCATTTAGATAATTAGCCCTATCTATATTATTTCCACACAACATCATCTGTTGTGTAACATGGGCACAACTCACTAAACAAATCATCAATCTATTGTAATAAAAATGTCTAAAACTTGAAAAGTTAGTTAAATCAGGCAGCAAACAATTGAAAAGGGGACTATAGAGAAAGTACTATAAATTATGTTTTATTGTTGTTGATATTCAATGTGACATTTTATCAAGCATCTGGTGTGTAGACAACACACTCTAATCCAACATATAACCTGTTGAGATAAGAAACAAAATGAACTAATGATCAAACAAAAAGCAAATTAAATCTTAATTAACAAAATAATCCATTTCTTAAAAGAAAAAAAAACTAATGTAAATAGCAGACTCGTCAATCAAAAATGCCTATAGTGTAAGTGATACTACTATAGAACCATGTTAAACTCTAATTACCAATCTGAGATAAAAAGATATGAGATAGATTTGAATTTCAAATTCTTCGATGGTGACTAGTGATGGCTTATGGTTGAGAACATATACGAAAGATGATTTTTGTGAGATTAAAAAATAAGTTTTGGGAGAAAATACTGTGAAGAGGTTAAGTTTGAGGATGTGAGATCTAGGCTATGAATAAAAATGTGTGGAGGGTTAATTTGATTTTGGGGAAAAGTTTAGGCGGTCTTCTGGAAAGTTAAGAGGGAAACTCTATTTTTACTAAAATTATGAGGGGCTTGTATGTCTATGGTTACACTTAATCATATATGTCTATGGTTTAGTGTGACCATAAATGACATTTGGTCACACTATTTAAGTGTGACATATATTTGTCACTTTTAAATGTATATCATGACTAATGCTTCAAACTTACTTTTTAGTTGTCACACATTTCAAATTCATATGTAGCTAAATATTCAGAAAAAAATAGCAGTCACTTTTAAATAATGTGTGACAAACTTGACTATATGATTTTGCCACATACATAATTACTTCATGTGATCATATATGGATTTTGGTCATACTATTCAATTGCGTGACATATATTTGTCACATATGTATATATATAGTGTGATTAATGTTTCAAACTTATTTGTATCTGTCACATGTCCCAAATTATAAGTGACTAAATAATCAACAAAAAATTACCAATTAAGTCTAGTCACATAAATATTCAAATGTGTGACAATGAAATTCGGAAATGGTCACACAAAATGAGTTCAAGTGTGGTTGTTTATTTTATCCTGGTACATTTAGTCACATAAATATTTGACTGTGTGGCTGTTCAAAAAATAGCATGTGTGACGAAATCCCAGATTTGTACTAGTGTTCCATCTTTATTGTGAATGAAATCACTCGGATGTTCTGGCAAAATCACAAGGATAATGCGTAGGACTCTTAATACATAAATTTTTATTCACATTGTGTGACTTAGCAAGCAGAATATAACAAGTGTCCTAATGAGATTTATGGATGATCTCTTTTGGCACTAGACTCAATAGTGCACTTTTGTTTTAGCGATCGAAGGCTGGAGCAGACTGCCACCATTTCAATATCAACCAACTCTGAGTGAGAAAGTCGATAGAAATGTGTGTAATCTTTGTGCGAAATGAAACAAGAGTATTTTGAGAGACCTTGAGTGGCTATGGAGGGTTGTGCATAGCGTCACTGGGTCCATGAGTATCTTCAATGTCGGACAACATCTTAGTGTTTCCGACAGTTTATGTATTGACCCTGTTTCTGCCTAAGTGTATGGAGGGATTCTTTCTTTTCACCCTTTATCCTTACATTTCTTTTTCATTCTTCACCCCCTTCAATGTTTACCAAGACTTCATAACTAACACCTTTTTGGGTTTGTTCCAATGTTAGCTCCATCTCAGTTGGCATTATTCTCGATTCTCACTTTTTTTCTTTTTAATCATACCTAAGGACTTCTATACTAACTAGTGGATATCCCTGGGTAGATCCCTTTAGTTCTGGCTGGATCATGGGATTTGAATACCTATACCTGACCACCTTATAACTTCATAAATTTAAGTACATGGTCAGTGTTTTTGGGTATTCCATCTCAACCAAGAACCAAAATCATTGAAAAATTCATTCAAAGTGTTTGATATAATTATCAAAAGGTTTACACTTTGAATGTTTTGATCATCACTAAAAGCTCCCCCTTAACATGTGCATCATAATCGTAGTACATGCTAAGAGTGAAGTGCATTGAGTCCTTTTTATTCGATCACATTTCAATATAAATTAGATGCAGTTTAATCACATTTTCTCTTCTTATTCAAAATGTTAATCCCTTGATATTTGGGATATCAATTGATTAAAATTTCGAGGACAAAAAGTTACACAATATCTAATTGAAACATTTTAATGCTCCTCCTCAAAATTTGAGGGTATATAAGATAGTGCTGAGTACAATAATTTGAAAAAATTTGAATTAACTAAAAAATTGTTGAAAATTTTGTACTCGAGCACATGTTATCATCACTATAAGTCTACACTATATATATACAAATTCACATGTTTATTATATACGAAGATTTGACCTGAATGATGAGAACATCATATGATGAAATCATATGGTCCTTTGTAGCAGTCGTAGGTCTCTTTCGTATAATCTCCCACCAACGACCTTTTTTAAGCTCCTCATTAACCTTCTTTCTTTCAAGAATTTTTCAATCTGATCTTTCTCTGTCCAAGCACTCTTTGACATTGCTTCTACTTTCTTTCCAAGATACGAAAGTCTTTGCTTCAAACTTTGAGTATGAAATAGATTCAGACACATATGTAACTTGAGCTTATGAGGTTAGTGATGTCAATGTTGATGTTGTCTTAGCTTCCCCCTAAACCAGCAATCCTTTCTTGAGTAGATTTAGAACTTTCTTGCATGCCACATCAAGCAGTCTTGATGTATAAAGCCTAGATATTTGAAGCACATAATTAACCCTCAAAAGAAGGCCAAGGACACTATCAAGCGTACATCTACTCCTTCCCCCTTGCTGGTTTTGATACCTCGGAATCAGCAAAACCGTGTACGCACATATACGTGAGGTCGTGTTTGAAGAGTTAATAAGCTTAAATCTATTATGAGAGAATCAACTTTAAGGCTTTTAAATCTATGAAAGTATTTCCAAGCAGTCCTAAGTCTTTTACAAGCTATGAGATGTTGGCAATATTGATCGAATGTAGTTTAAGCCCTGAATTCACTAAGTCTCAAATTGAAAATAAGTCCATAAAGATTTAAACAAATGACATCTAAAGCACTTGTAGTTAATATAAATTAACTCCCTTAGAAATTGTTATCCGTCATTATCCAAAACTTTATCCGTTTATTCCATGACATATTTTAAAAGACCATTTTAATAGATTATTGGATGACACATTATCCCCCTTAAATGATGACCCATTTTCTATTCAAAGAGTTGTTGTCATTGTTTGAGTGATCGAATTATCTTTGAAAATCTTTTTGTGATTACTGAAAACGCTGATTCATTATGAAGACAACTTTCTGACAATAAAAATAAGATTTCTCTTATTTTGACACATAAGTGCACTAACACGTACATTTATTGTATATAGGAAGCACGGGTTATGTTGTAAAGTAAACACAAGCCTTCGCATAGTCATTAAGTAGACCATGCCCGAGAATAAATTCCTGTTAAGAGGTCAAGTTTTCTTTTTGAAATACTTGCTTTTAAGATGATAATTGGGTTACTATCTGAAATAATAGCAAGCCATTTGGCATATTTTGAAAACATTTGGAACTTCTTCTTGAACTTCATTTACAACCTCGTATCATTATTGAATGACATTTCTAAGACCGTAAATGTTATCGATTTTCAGAAGACATGCCATTATTATCTCTTTTTATATTTTCTCACTTTTAAATTTTTTCTTTGGTTTTATGAATTTTAAATTTTTGTATTTTGTTTTTATAAAGGTTTTCTAAAAAATGAAAAATCTTTTTGGTTTTTATGGTTTATAATATATATTTACATATGATACAGGATATTTGAATAGATACCACCACTATTCATCAACTTCATTTGTCAATTGTTTTAGAGTTTCCGGCGTAAAACTTCGCATTCCCAGCTTGTTGATTAGAAAGTCAATTCTTTCTTGGCCAAGAGCTTTAGTGAAGATGTCCGCCAGTTGATACTTCATATTGACAAAGTAAAGTTTGATCACCCCATTCTCAACATACTCCATGATAAAGTGAAATCTGATGTCTATATGCTTTGATCTAGAATGTTGAACGTTGTTGCAGCATAAGGCAATAGCGCTTTTGTTATCACAGTAGATTGGAATTTTGTTGAAACCAAAGCCATAGTCGGTAAGCTGTGATCTCATCCAAAGGATTTGACCACAACAGTCGGACAAAGCAATTTATTCAGCTTTTTTATTAGATATCACAACGCTTTTTTGCCTTTTTGATGACCAACTTATCAGTCTATCAACCAAAAATTGCATGCTACCAGATGTGCTACAGCATGTATCTTGACAACCAGCATGATCTGCATCTGCAAATTCTGTTAGAGCAATCGAAGAATCCTTTGGATGCCATAGTCCCTGATTAACGGTTCCTCTTAGATACCAAAAGATCCTTTTAACCGTATGTAAGTGCTTTTCAGTAGGCTGAGCCTGATACCGGGCACACATGCATATAGCAAATTGTAGGTCAGGTCTACTGGCTATGACATAAAGGAGGTTGCCTATCATAACATGATAATGTGATGGATCAACGGCGCAGTTTGGATTTCTCTACTATGGGAGTATCCACTGGGTCATAAGAGTCAAAACCGTATTTCTTTAAAGATTCAAGAGCATATTTTGACTGGTTTATAAAGATGCCTCTGGGACATTGAGAAATTTGTAGTCCTAAAAAAATGAGATTTTACCCATCATTGACATCTTGAATTTTGAACACATGATTTTAGAAAATAGGTCACAAAGTTTAGGTGTAGATACAGCAAAGATAATATCATCAACATAAATTTGTACCAGAAGTAATTCCTTGCCGTCTCTATGGATGAATAATGTAGGATCCACTAAGCCTTTGTAGAAGTCTTGGGATATCAGGAATAAAGAGCTTTCTTTAGCTTGTACACATGATTTGGGTTATCTTTATCCACAAACCCATCCGACTAGCTAACATAAACCTATTCCCATAGATTACCATTCAAAAACACAGTCTTCACATCCATTTGGTAGACAACCGTATTCATATGAGCAGCAAACGCGAGAAAAATCCTTATAGCCTCTAATCTTGTAACCAGAACAAAAGACTCTTCAAAATCGATACCCTCCTCTTAATGGTAACCACGAGCCACTAATAGAGCTTTGTTCTTTAGTATCCCTCCTAGTTCGTCTAGTTCACTTTGTAGATCCACTTCAAAGTAATAACCATAACTTTATCTAGTCGGGGTACGAGTTCCCATACTTCAAGTCATTCCAACTCATTGAGTTCTTCTTGCATTGCTTCAATCCAATAGGCTTGAGTTAAAGCATCTTTATACGTCTTGGGTTCAACAGCAGTGAGGAAAGCATCGTAGTAACAGAAAAGAGCTTGCTCATGTAATTGTAGCCGTGTGGAAACTGGTCTAGCGATTTCACTGATTATGTTTTCAATTGGATGATCCTTAGTTCATTTACTATTGTGTTCAGAAATTTGGTGATCAGGATGCATAATTGTATGAATAGAATCCGACGATGAAGATTGATTAGATGGAAATTCTAGAATTAGGATACCAAAGTACACATCATTACCCATATGTGCAACTTCAATATCATGATTGTCTTCTTTAACATTGTTAGGAATGATGGGAGGTTGAGTTTTGGGTGTTGTTTGAGAGTTACTTGGTAATGGTGCATCTTGGTCAACTGTTGTTGAGGAAGGTAAACCGGTTAATATAGCAGGAACTGGAGCTACTACTTCAATGATTAGAGTAATGACTTCAGGGGCTGGGTGATCAACACTAGGTGGAGGATTGAGTAATTCATCGAGCAACAGTTGAAACAACATATCCCAGTCACTTCACAACGGTGGTACAAACGGTGTTGAAGGAGAATGATTTGGTACGAGTCCTAAACTGATTGTTACAGGAGTCATTTCTTGAAGTGCAGGTCTTAAACGACTTTGTTCAGAAGCCATCACAATCAGCTCATCAAAATCTACATGAATTGTTTCAATGATTCATCTGGTACGTCAGTTATAAATTCGAAATGCTTTCTTTGTGGGTGCATAACCAATGAAAATACCAATATCAGCCTTTGGTTTTAACTTACCCAAATTGTCACTGTCATTTGTTGGATAGCAGAGAGCACCAAATACATGAAAAAAATGATAAGTTAGGAAGTTTGTCATGTAAAAGCTCATATGGTATTTTGTCGTGACGAACGCGTATGATGGAACGGTTTTGGGTGTAACATACGGTAGCAATTGCTTATGCCCATACGAATAACAAAGCTCTTACATAAATCAACATTGTGCGGGCAGCTTCAATTAGCGTATGATTTCGTCTTTCCACGACACCATTTTGTTGTGGAGAGTGAGCAACAGATGTTTCATGAGAGATGTTAACCTTCTCATAATATTCACGCATAGTTTGATTAACAAATTTAGTTCCATTATCTGTTCGGATGCGTCAAACAAGTACTTTAAGCTGCACTTGGATCATCTTAAGAAATGTGATTATGAAATCTGGAGCTTCATATTTTGACCTTAAGAACTTAACCCATGTAAATCTAGAGTAATCATCGACAATGATGAGGATGTACTTCTTTCCATTAACACTTGTGACACGCATTGGTCCACAAAGATCCATGTGTAAAAGAAAGAGTTTTACTTGATTAGTGTCTTCAGATTTAGGTTTGTGTGGTTTTTTCTTACTGTTACCCATTGCACAGGCAGAACATAGATGGTCCTTTTCAAATTTAAGCATAGGGAGACCTCAAACAAGACCATGTCTAGCTAAACGGTTGATTGCACCAAAGTTCAGATGCGACAGACGTCGGTGCCATAACCAGGACTTAGACTTTGAGGCCTTTGACAAGAGACATATAGGGGAGGACGACATCATGTCTCCAAGAGACACAATATACAGATTGTTGCCTCAAGATCCCATTTATAAATCAACACCTTCTAAATTATGAATGAAGTAGGTGTGTTGACAAAAAGCAACTTCAAGGTTCAAATCACAAAACTACCTAACGAAGAATAATTTTGTCTAAGTCCTTCCATGTAGTAAACCCTTGATATTGTAACATTCTCAATCTCATAATCACCATAACCCAATATCTTTGCTACATGATCATTTCCGCATATAACTGACCAATAAAACTTAATGATGAATTTGTTAGAGCTGAAGGGCTATCTCCGGTTCCATATAGCTTGGAGCAGCCGTAGTACTAATACTAGAGAACAATTTGGACGCCTACAAACATCCAATCGATGAATATGGCACACCAAAACTAATAGATCCCTAAGATTGACTGGGTATCCTTTTGTTAGCAGATAAAGATTTAAGAACCGAAAGATTTGTCTAACAGGAACATTAGATTTTTAGATTCCTAGTTTCCTGTGAAATAAACCAATTTTACAAAGGTTTATATTTTTCATTATCTAGAGCCGTTGGTTTCTAAGGGGTCTTCACAGTAGTTTGTGGTAATCACCTAGCAAACGCACACATTTCCAACTATAGGTGACGGTTCCGACTAGTATTCCGCAAATATATCCAATATTTGTAAACACCTTTCCTATTGGTTTCCAAACTTTTCTCTTTGAACTTTTAATAATAGATTTAGATTTAGCACGAGCATTCACATTATTGATAAAATCAAGAACACACAAATCATGATTATCAGAAAGCATGCAACCATTACACATAACACATTTAAGTTCAAAATTCGCATTAAGCTTGGAATGTTGTACATGAGCAGTTCATTTTGGTTCAATAGCACAATCTTTATTTTTCAAACTAGACAACATAGGTTTGTTAGAATCTAAGTTTGATGAAGGAGAGGTTTTTGTATTTGTGTTTCCTAAAGATGTGACGGGCTCAGTGAATCTAACTCTTTTGTCCTTATACTTTAGGGTCACAACCACTAATTTGTCACATGAATTATTGATACTAGGGCAGGTTTGACTGATTTTTGTAAGCAACTCCTGAATTAGTTTAGTATACCTATAGGCAGATTCTAAGGCTTGATCTAAGGGAAAATTTGCTTTAATATGATCAACTAGATCCTTAAGAACTCCAACTTCTTCTTGAGTGTGCTTAATATAGGCAGAGTGAGCGGACCTTTTATTCAACAATTTAGGGGTTATTGGTTCCACATTAACTTGATGCATCTCTGGATCACTAGGGTGGTTTGAAACCTCATTATCAACTAGAGCTTTTCCTTTAAATTTCCTTAATTCATCCTTGAGAGCTGTAATTGCCAAATCTTTTTCCTGAAGACTAGCATTTAAATCATAAATTTGTACATACTTTAGATTGACTTGATTAATTAAATCATCACATTGTTCGTTTGATCGAATACGTGCTGGTTTAATCGAGTCATAAAGTTGCTTATAGGTCTGTTTCAAATGCTCATTCTCAACAATAAGCTTTGTCACCCTATGATCCAATTCAATATTTATGGTATCAATCTCTTCTAAGTCCTATTTAACCTTATCCTTGTCCATTTTTCCACTTAGAGATTTAATTCTCTCTTTCAACTTCTTTATGACCATGTCTTTCTCTTGTGACTGAGCTTTCAATTTATTTAATTTAAACAATTGATCAAAACTTGGAGCACTTTGATTTGAAACAGAATTGTCCCTTTGAAAAATTTCTTGTTTAAGTTGAGTGTCAGCTTCTACAGAGATGCAATGTTTTTCAATAATGGTAAAACTTTTGAATAGTTTATTATAAATTTCATTTTCAACGAAATCCGTTTGAAGCTCAGTCTCAAGTTTGAGACACTTTTGACATTCATGCATATTCACATAATCATTATCCATAGAAGAATTCGCAATAATGTTCATAATATCTTTGCTTATCACTTGTTCAAGGAGTCGTTCATTTTCGTTCAAAACTTGATTCATTTTAATTTCAAATGTTTTTGACTCTAAACGATGTTGTTCCATAGCCTGTTCCATTTGATAAAAGACATTTTAGACTTCAGAAAGTTCATCAACCAAATATTGATTGAATATGTTAAATAGGTCCTTCAGAACTTTGACAAATGGAATTATTTCATCTCTAAAACAAGCTTTTATATGTTCAAAACCCCACGTTCCCTCAGTGATAGCTGTGGGCGTGGTTCTTTCTTTGACTACCACATCAAAACCAGCAAGATGGTGTTTTAGTTTCTTCAAACTCGTATTAACCAGGCTGACTTTAGAAAGTTCTTTTGGAACCTCAACATTGGTGGGTGTATTAGAAGTAGTGGGATCAAAAGAACCAATAGAATTCTGTGACCAAAAGGCTTGTTTAGAAGATAATTCAGTTTGTGGAACAAAACATGCTAGAAAATCTTGATAAAGTTGGTTAAGAGCAGTATAATCGACTTGTGTAGTATTAACTTTCTTTTCTAACATTATAGGATCCTGTTGTTTTAAAAGTATTTTTGAACGACTCTCTTCAGCAAGTATTAAGGTCTCTTTGGAGTCAGGAATCACAATAGGATTAGTTTTCTCAATAATATCACCAACATATAGCTTTGATTCCAACTGTTGGGCATTCTTTAGATAGAAAGGATTTTGAAAACCTAGAGCTTGTTTAGTGGTATAATCATAGAAAAACTGAGGTTTCATCAACATGTGAACAGTTTGTGCGGATTGATCTCTTTTGAAAACAATATTATCTAGTTGTTTGATCTGCTTTTCTAATGCTATTTCCCTATCAATGTTTCTAGATTCTTCTTTCTTAAAATCATTTTGGAGAAGAGTAACCGTTTGCATTAAAGATTCATTTTCTTTTAAATGTTCTGAAAGAGTTTATTCAAGATGATCAATCTCTATAGACTGTGCACATGTATCAAAAACATTATCTTTACTCTTTAAATCAATATTTTGTCCTTCTTTCAAAACTTTAACTTGTTCCTTATATCTTTCAAGCTTAGCAATTAAAGTATCATTGACACTCTTATTTTCTAGATTAATCTTGGTACAATTAATTACTTAGGTTTTTATTTATTTAATCACAGATAATATCAATGCATCTTTTTGTGTAGAGGAGTTAGAATTCTGAACATTTTTCTGTTGTGATTTAATCACATACTGAGAATAAGGAATGATATTGCTATCACTAGTTATTTTAGTCACTGAATCACAACATTCGACTGTTCAAAAGACAGCATCACCTACACAGCTTGATTAATCATATCATTATTCACATTATCATGATTGTGTACCTCAGAAAGAGCATCTAAACCATAGTGAGATAAATTCGCCATAAGAGCAATTTTGGCAGTGTTAAGTTCATCACAATCAAAGTCATATGCATCCAAATCATTAGCTTGATAAGCAGCATTATGAGTAGTGGCAGTCTGTGTGGCTTGACCTTCTAGAATATCTTGATTTGCCAAAAATGCTAGTTCTTCCTCAGGTAGAATTTGACCACTTGCTTAAGCTTGAACCAACAACACTTTATCCTTAAACCATGAATCATCCCACTTCCTTTTTGGTTTGGTGCACTGTTTGGACATGTGGCCTTCCCCTTTATAGTTGTAGCAAATAACTGTCCTTTGTTTCCCAGAGTTGCTTCCACTTGATCTCAAAGTGTAAGTCCTTGAAGTACCCGCAACTAAATAAGTTTGTCTCCCTTGAATTGGTTGTAGTGTTAGTATTCCATTATTAATGGTAGCTTGTTGCCTAGGGTTTGATGAGTTTCTTAGCTGGTTATTGGTAGTGGGATAACAGGAAGTGACAACAGCAGTCAAAAACGACATCGTGTGGTTTATGGCATCAATAGGATCATTACCTTTTTGGAACACTAGAACAATTAGGCCTGATTCTTGCTGGGAAAATTTAGATTATTGATTAAAAGAGGGAGCATATTCCAATTAAGGGATGGATGATAATAGAGAATAGATGTTGTGGTGAATTGATGACTGATAACCATTGGATGGATAAGTGATTGAAAGAGGTGTTAATGATTGATGAGTTGAGTATTGTTGAGACTGATAAGGTAAACCATACTTGGAAGACTAATATAATGAAACTTGTGGTTGAAATTGAGTGTTTTGGTATGAGTTTTGATGAGTTTGATAAGGAGACTGGGTCATCTAATGAGTTGCAACCAAAGCAAGTGGATTAGAATTACGTTCATGCATTAAACGAACCTCATTTGCATGAAATTCATGTTGTCCCAAATAAGCATGAAGCTGATTGATGTTAGTTGTGTGCAAATCTTGAACCAGTTTGACATCTGTCACAAATTTGCTCCATTCAGGAGGAAGTTCAAAAACTTTGTGTTCACTTGAAATTGTTACAGTTTCATGTTGTAGATGTTCATGTCATTGAGTAGCAGTGAAAATCTCAAGTAGAATTCACAAAGTGATTCTCCCTTCTTATAAGCAAACTTATCAAATTCATCATAAAGCTTACACTCCCTTTCTTGTTTCGTCAATGAAGTTCCTTGCATGAGAAGTTGAATTCTTTCCCAAAGTTCCTTGGCGACTTTATGATTACTAACCAATGCCTAGACCTCAAGTGGTAGTCCTTGGAGAATGATGTTTATTGCCTTGATATCACAATCAGATTGAATTGCTTCAGTAGGAGATAACTCATAATATCTATTTGGTCTAGTCACTTCTGTTCAACATGTATAGCTCCATTCTGCTTTTCCAGGAATCAAACATTTCCTTTTCCAACATGGGTGGATGATTGTCAGCACCCGAAAGAATCGCTTTGTCAGCAAGAGTCGCCATTGATAAATTGGTATGTTTAACGATAACTTTTTGATCAAGCGGTGATAGAAAGTAATTATGTTTGAAGGTGTTGTCTTTTGTGTGTTTTAAGTCTTGAAACTACACGGGATTTTACAATTCTTAACAAAACCGGGAAAACGAGTAAGTGTTTCATGGGATTTTACAAGTCAAAGAAATAAACTATATAATTTTGATGAAGCAATTTTGAGTTTTAATTAAATGTTGCAAATTCGTGTATTAAAAACAAATTGCAAATTCGAAAGCTTAAGAAAATTGCAAATCCGGATCTGAAGAAAAGATGCAAATTCGGGTCCTTGAGGGAAATTGCGAATTCGGGTCCTTAAGTAAAATTGCAAATTCGGATCCTTCTGAGTAAATTGCGAATTCGTGTCATAATGCAAACTGCCAATTCGTGTCCTTCTGAGAGTTGCGAATTTGTATCCTTCTAAGAATTGCGAATTCGTATATTAATGTAAACTGCAAATTCTTATCCTTCTATGAGTTGTGAATTTGTGTCCTTTTGAGAATTGCGAATTCGTGTATTAATGCAAACTGCCAATTAGTGTCCTAGAGGAAACTGCCAATTCGTGTCCTAAAGGAAACTGCCAATTCGTGTCCTTAAGAAAACCGCCAATTTGTGTCCTTAAGAAAACTGCAAATTCGTATACCAAAAGGAAATTTCCAATTCGAAAGCTGCTAATTCGGACACCACTAGAGAGCTGCGAATTCGGGTACAACACAAAAATTGCTAATTCGGGTATAACTAAAAACAGCAAATTCGTGTAACTCAAAATCTTTAAAACACAAAAAGACACCTTTTTGATTGTTTTTACCTAAAATTTCTTATATAACTAGTATTCTTAAACCTATAGGTACCTTAAAAATGACAACTTTTTGGTTTTTAAGCCAAAAAATTCAAAGTCCAGATTTGTACTTTATAGGGTTTTTTGAAAATAAAAGATGAACAAAAATGAAATTTTCTTTGATCCAAAGAAAATACACCTATATCCAAGGATACTAGATCAAATCTACCAAGGTAAATGATCTTTTAATATACAAATGAGCTTCGAATACAAAAAAATGAAAAGGGTGCGTACGGTTTGAAACAAAAGTTGGACCAAAAAGAAGAAAAACAAACACAAGAACTAAACAAATCATACCATAGCTGTTAGGATCACATAAATGGACCCGAACAAAGAAGCTTCGGTCACTCGAAGATACAAGACAAAAGTCTAGGTCGTTTAAGCGTGTAATATTATGTATACGGGCCAAGATGTAAAAAGCCCAAAAGAAAGCCCTCAAAGGCTGATCCTCTTTAGAGTATAAATACTCTATGATTTTCTCATAATTAGGTTAGCTACTCCATAATATTTTTCATCTTTTAGGGTTTGTAGCAACTCTTGTTTTCTTTCAATCAAAAAGTTCTTTAATATTTAATCTTTTGTGCTATGGATCTTGTGATTAATCTATGGAATGATCTAGGGATCCTACAATTGGTATCAAGAGCCTACAAGATTGATGAATTGATTTGATTTATGTTTTAATTTTTTTTGGGGATTCGGCAATTAAAAATAAGGGGATTCGAAAAGAAATTATTTTTTTTCATTGCGTATTTGTTTTGATTCTTGATTCATAGATGGTTTATCTTTAAATTGATATCATCAAAACCATCTCGTAAGAAATCAAACATCTAGTGATTTTTTTTCTCTTTTGATTCAATTTAATTAAACAAAAAGAAAAGAGAGTCGATTTTTTTCCCTTGTTTAAGGTTCGAATTTTAAACAAAAAGAGGGAAAAAACAAGCGTCTTGATCGTAATCGTGGTCTTGGATCGTGTAATCATTACTTGTTCGAGCTAATCATATCTTTTGTAGAGATTTCTTGGAGATTTACAAGTTGTTCGTGGTGTTTTCTTGCAAGAAAAAGGTCTTTGGATTCGTGTTTTGTGTCCACCGAACGAGCAAAAGGATTTGACGATCGAACGAGTGAAGAGTTTCATGCATTAAGCAACCGAACGTAGCATTCTCTAGTGGGGGGGGGGTGGATCGAACGGATTCAAGTCTTCAGCACAAACATTTCTTCTTTCGAGAACCGAACTAGGGACACTCTTGTGTGGCCCAAAAGAGTTCAACAAGACAAATCGAACGATGAGGATCAAACAAGCCAATCGAAGCTAAGGATCGAACAAGCCAATCGAACAAGAGATCGAACAAGCAACGAGAGGATCGAACCAATCAACCAACAAGCCCCTCCCTTGGTGAACCAAACTAGTGGACTTCAAGGTTTTGACCGAATACCATTTATACTTCAAGGACGAACTACAAAGACCTCTAGGAGCCGAACGAGCAATGTTTTTTGTTGAACCGTACTAGTTAAATCCGAGTGTGGACCTAACAGCTCAATATTGCTAGGACCGAACGAGTGAGAACCATTAGGAACCGAACAAGCTATCCCACTGTATCTACACGATTTAGGTAGTCTTACTGGCACCAAACTTGAATTATCAAACAAAGAACAAACTCAAACAAAATTAAATGAATCATCACTCACTTGCGATCAGATCATTTATAACCTACTTCTTCAATATCAACCCAATGAAGAAACAAATGTTAAGCAGGTAACCGATACTCGTCCACTAATGGTGTTGAAAATGATTACATCATAGGAAGATTCGTATACACAGGTACATTAGAGCAAACACAATGTCAATGCTATAGGAAATCATCTAGAATAGACCAACACCTCAACCCTATGATCAACTGATCCTCCACCTACTAATTCTATTACTGTGCCCGCACGCGAGGAAGAAACTAATTCTGAATTCCAATTCAAGGAAAACAAACCTTGAGATGGCTAAAACTCGAAGCTGAAATCATTCTTAGTCAAGGTCCCTTCCCAGACACACGTTCAACATCCTAAATCAAACAAGCGCACTGCAAAGAGATTTTGATAATGGAGTTGCTAGGCAAGGATCATAGGGACTCGTCAACAAAGGAAGAAATCTGTTGGAATGTAGTACGCACGCTTTCGTGCAGGCAACGAATCAATTCATAACTACTTCGTGCGTTCTACTAGCTGTAAATGACATAAATTACTCAGCTCAATTCTAACTCATTAGATGAACACCAAGTTTGTCAAACCCTTCCACTTTTTAAAAAATTGGGGGGTTTAAAAAAAAAAATAAAATGTGACTAACTTCAATCAAACCTGGACATTTCGACCATTACTATGTTTAAATTTATTCCCATCCTAAGCATAGATGAGCCCATAGCCAAAAAGACACGCAAGATACTGTTGCAGTCTGAAAGTATTGTTGATCCACTGGCGTATGTTGCTCATACCACATCCGCACCTGCTCTTCCATCACCCTTAACTTGAAGTTCTCATCCTACTACTCAGTCTTCAAATGATGCATTGATGGCCACTATGACTCAGATTGCTAATCTGTTAAGTGTTCCAGAAAGCAGTTTCACTCAACAACAACCAGCTCTGGACGTCCTCCAACTCAGGACTCATGCTACGATGCATAATGGTCACATTGATACTGAACCAGTGCAAGGAAGGCTCCAGGTAAGTTGGGTAATACAGGTGCTCGAGCGAAAAGTGAATTTACAAATTGCGAGAGGAAAGGACATGTTGCTAGGCAGTGTCCAAGAACCAAGAGAAGAGATGGACTCTCATACTATCCAAGATAAGCTTTACTAAGGGAAGCGAAGAGAAAGAGATCATTTTAGATGCTGAAGCTGAAGCATTCCTCTCTGATGTAGAATGCACTGCACTTATATCAACCTCAAGCACAGACTACAACATAGCCATGTTTCAAGCCAATCAAGATGCATATAACTCAGACGTGGATGAAGGTCCCAATCGAGTATCGCATTCCTGGCCCATCTTGCATCCACAAGTGCACCAATATATTCAGTCAATGAGTGTACACTCCATGACAATCCAATCTTTGATAATGTATTAATCAGGTGATCAAGTGGCACCTGGAAGAACATTAGACTCTGATGCAGAGACGAGATTGATGATAATACGATCGCTGTAATCTTCATATCTGTCTTTTGTACCACGAAGCCCCAAAATGTTTCCAACTAGGGTACGTCTGACTCCAGCGGAGATAGTGTCGATAATTGCCATCTGAACTGACGTACAAACCCAACATAGACGTCATCTAAGGTATATCCAGGATACTAGGGAAACGATCCTGTTATAATATATACTGCGTCAATCATGCATTAGATATCGTCTAAGACCCACATAGTCAAACTCGTGCTTTGAAAACTCAGATAGACAGAACAAGCCCTATGATTCAGCGAATATGCTAACACCCCTTGTGCAAGAAAACATTTTGCGTAAATCCACTCTTTTAGGGAAAATATCAAATCATTGCAATTTCTTACAATCTAAAAAGAAAAGAGATTTTACCGAAAAAGAACTCGCTGATAGTTAACTAGATGAATATTTGTTTGAAAACTGCTAACAAAGTTGTAAAGACATGTTGCCAAAGAGTTAACATCGCGAACACGACAAGTTCCTATCCAATGCTTTCCAAGAAACCTATAAAACAACCAATGACTTGCGCCAGATAGTCCTAGGGCAGCGTCGTAACCCAGGTCTAGGTTATATTGACTACGCGTGGCTCAACTGTTTTTGTATGATGTTGATACTCTTTTGCATCCCACTCACACTCCGTTAGAAAAAATCTGGGATAGTGAAAGGTCGTGGACACCAAGTTGTTAGCATGAAAAGATGAACGAAAAACCAGGGGCAAGTTCGACCGAGAATGGCTTTGTATGAAGAAGCTGAAATGCACTTTATGTTAGTTTTACTCAACGAGGAACTGTCCCGAGAATAGGCATATTGGCTTCCTGCCAATGAAATTGCTAGTCAAGCTAGTAACCCAGATAGACCTGTCACTCCCTTTATTCATACACGTGCACCTCCAAGTCAAAGTTCGGGCAAGATCTTCAAAAAGTTAATGCTGGTTTTTTTCTCAATTTGAAAAGTATCATAAATTAGGTACAACACAAAAACATACTATGTTTTCTGAATTGTTATATTATCAAACAGTTCGTTGAACAACAACTGGTACCATTTATGAGCATTCAAAAACACATTCAATTCTCAATGGAAAAATTTTCAAGAAGTAAAAGAATAGGGAATAGATTTTTGATGACTTGGTATGCGAGTATGAATGTTGTGTTCTTAATACAAAACCTGACCATAAGAAAATAATCTTTTTATCAAAAATGACTCTTAATTGCTGGAATGTTTATAAAACATTCTGGCTCTAGTCGTGTCTTTCTCCGATATTGTTGTGCCCCCTAGCTCGAATTGCCTTGCGAAATCTTAGATCTGTAGGGATAAGGACCATTTTGGAATCCTAAAATTCATAAACTGAAAGCCTGAAGTTGTTAAAACAACAAAAGATGGTCAGGAATTGAAAACGTACTCTCATTTAAAAAAGACCCATATTAGTTACAGCTTACATTTTCAAAACTAATAAATAAAATCATAAGACACTTCGATCCTTCTAAGGCAATTTTTTGAAATTACAAGTTAAGAAGAATAGCTCCAAGGAAACGATGAGACGATAGGAATTTAGGATCGCCAGATCAGCATACAAGAAGGTGTTGAAGTAGTAGTTGTGACACCAGCATTAGAAACTGAAAGAATTCCTTGAAAGATACGATTACCCCCTTAGGATGCCGCTAGCTGGCCTTAAGGTAATAAACGTGAGTCTCAAAAGACGGTATGATTGACCGATTCATAGCGAACACTCACTCACGTACTGGCGTACACTGAAAGCTTAGTATCCCCCCCCTTACTAAATAAATACCAAGCTGAAAGCCCAAGGAGGACTGTAAAACAATAGTGGACCTTCAACTTTAGACACCCAATGTGCTTGCCTCCTGGAATGTACAACTTAGTTCTAATATATCCACCACCCTAAGTCCGAACTGGGTCCAAATCAACCCTGTTACCTAAGAAGAAGCAAGTATCTGTTAGTGACCCCCCAGTACCCTTCACTCAAATCCAACTCAAAACTGAGTAGTGCTCCAAATAACGCAAACTAACATAGTGTGCCTGATGTCTACAGATAAAACACCATTCTGGAGCAGCAAATTAGCCAAGAGAGCCCTTCGAATCATAGGTTTCTTTGCGGCTAATGAGGCGAATGCGAGAAGTAGTAGAAAACATAGGACTTGAGATAAAAAAGAATGTGTTGATTCGAATTGCTTGTTACACAGTCATTTTTGTTTCAAATTGAACAATGTTTTGTGGTGCCCTGGTAATCAAATCTTGGTTTTTGCTAATCATATAATGATTTGTTTGGTTATGTGTGATTAATCTTGCAATGTTAACACCCACCAACTAAGCGTCTTTACACCCAACTAACGAAAGTTAGGAACCCCATTAAAGAGTCTTGAAACCCATAACAAAAATTTTGCTAATACCCACAGCCTATCTTGAATCCCTACTGGAATGCATTCTTACTATAAAGAGGTATCTTTAACTAGGATCACAGAACCTACTGATACGCCTATATCAACTACTCTCTGCTGTGGCTAGTTCCCGCCCTAAAATAACTATGGTCTCTTGGATTATTAATCATACACTTATGATCGTTAGCAGGTTCTCCAAAGGATCTCTTATTTTGATTGTTAACTAACCGTAACCCTTTAGGCATCCTATGCACCGTAAAAAGTTTGTAGTTATCGCAGTATACAAATGTTCTATGTATCAGGTTCCGATGCTCAAAGACATATGACCGTGGAGTGTTCGCTCCTTATTAAACTGTGTAAAAAAGTTCATTGGAACTGTGCGATTTGGCCACGATAATGATGCAGCAATCGTTGGCTAATGGTGAATTATAAATTGGGTGACACTATCATCGTCTCGAGTCTATTTTGTTGAAGGACTCAATCCAGCAACCTATTCTCATAGGATATTTTTTGTGAATGGAGTTTTAGAAGTTGCATCCGACAGCATCTTGTCACATCCGCAACACGATATGGTGGATCTAATCAATGGTTCACGTACTTCCACCTGTACCTCCATCACACTGAATGGATATGATAGTCAGCTTTACTAGTTTCTGTGCTACAAAATCCTCTTCAACGAAGTCATGGTTATGGCATCGTCGGTGTGAATCATCTAAAAAAGAAAAGAAATAAAAAATTTCAGGACTTTGAACGAATTGGCTTGAAATGATCTTGTAAGAGGTCTACCCATGCTGAAATATGACAAAGACCATTTGTGTCCATCTTGTCAGCTTGGTAAAAGCAAGAAAGCATCACATCCACTAAAGACGACAAACACCAATACTAAAGTTCTTCATACACTGTATATGGACCTTTGCGAACCAATGAGATCAGAAAGTATCAACAAAAAGAAGTATGTTTTGGTGATAGTAGATGATTACACCAGATTTGGGTGGGTACAATTTCTTCAATCCAAGGACGAAACTCCTCATGCGATTGAAAAGTTTATCGTGCAGACTCAACGAGCCCTTAATGCTACTGTTCGCTTTGTCAGAACAGATAATGGAACGGAGTTTGTCAATAAGACACTCGACGGATGGTTTGAGAGTGTTGGTATTTCTCATGAAACGAGCGTACCTCGGTCTCCACAACAGAACAACATTGTCGAAAGACAGAACCGAACTCTTATGGAAGCTGCTCGTACTATGCTCATATTTGCCAAAGCTCCACTGTTCTTATAGGCTGAAGCTGTAGCTACTGCGTGTTATACACTTAATTGATCTCTTATTCACACGCTTCATGGAAAGACCTATTATGAACTGCTAAAGGGAAAGAAACCTAATCTATAATACTTTTGAGTATTTGGATCTCTGTGCTATCCTACCAGTGACTACGATGACGTTGGTAAACTCAAGGCGAAAGCAGATATAGGTATATTTGTTGGCTATGCACCCACCAAGAAGGCGTACCGCATCTACAACAAAAGAACGCGCAAGATTCAGGAAACCGTACATGTTGCCTTTGATGAACTTACCGAAGGGTTAACGTCTGTCCAAACCAGTTCAGGCCTCGCACCTCAACAAATGACTTCTGTGACAAATAGTACAGAACTCGAACTTACTACTTTACAATCAGGACGTAGTCATTCTGAACTAGTAAAAGACCCAGAAACACCTAGTGTCCTTCTTACGAAGAAACAAGTAGACAATTTGTTTCAATGGTTTGATGATGATGAGGTCATTCCACCTCCGGTTGTTCCGATACCTCTGGTTAATGTTCATGCTGCCCCGGAACCCAAGAATGCCAATGGTTCACCTTCCACAACTACTAAAAGCATCTTACCTAATCAAATACCTCTACCAGACACTAGTGATTCTGATGTTGAAACACTGTTCGATCATGTTGACAGTAATGTGTTTGACACCTATACTGCTCCTGAAACCGATTCAGAAGCATCTTCTTCCAACTCTGTCAATATCGATGTTACTCCCAACAACCAATTACCTCACGTGCAAAAGTGGACTCAAGCACATCCGCTTGAAAACATTATTGGGGATAAAGATCGACCTGTCTCTACCAGGAAACAGCTAGAAACCGACGCGATGTGGTGTTTCTTCAATGAATTCTTAACTCATGTTGAACCAAAGACTTACAAGCAAGCCTTAGAGCACTCGTGCTGGATTGAGGCTATGCAGGAAGAAATTCATGAGTTTGAACGTCTAGATGTATGGATACTTGTACCCTGTCCAGATAATATTCTTATCATCCCGCTCAAATGGATTTTCAAAATTAAGTTGGATGAATATGGAGACGTCTTGAAGAACAAAGCTCGGTTAGTGGCGAAAGGATATCGTCAGGAAGCTGGTATTGATTTTGAGGAATCATTTGCTCCGGTTGCTAGATTAGAAGCGATCAGACTCTTCATTGCTCACGCAGCGAGTATGAACATGGTCATCTTCCAGATGGACGTGAAAACCGCCTTCCTCAACGGCGAACTGAATGAAGTTGTCTATGTTAGTCAACCAGAAGGATTTGTAGATCCAGAGCATCCATCGCATGTGTACCGACTCAAGAAAGCTCTCTATGGGCTTAAACAAGCTCCACGTGCGTGGTATGACAAGCTATCAGCGTTTCTAATCAAGTCAGGATTTACAAAAGGCGTGGTCGATCCTACACTCTTCACGAGAAAAACAGGCAAACATCTTCTACTGGTACAAATATATGTAGATGATATTATCTTTGCCTCTACCAACCCCAAAGCCTGCAAACTATTTGCATTTGAAATGAACTCAACTTTCAAGATGTCGATGATGGGACAAATGTCATTCTTTTTAGGATTGCAAGTTTCTCAAAATCCCAGAGGCATCTTTATCAACTCCAAATATGCTCAGGAATCTTGAAAAAAGTTTGTTTTGACTTCTTGCACACCATTGACACTCCAATGGCAGGAGCGCCCCACTTGATGAGGTTAATGGGAGGAAGCTTATTGATCCTACCCGATTTCGTGTGGTATGGTTGGCTCCCTTATGTATCTTTTGTTGCACTTGGGGATGACATAAGTATATTCGCTGTGTGTATGTGTGCACTTGATACCAGGCTAGCTACTGAAATGCACTTAGTAATAAAGCGGATCTTTCGATACTAAAAGGAACCATTAACATGGGTTCTTGTGTATCGAAAGGAACTCCGGCTTTGAACTAAAAGCTTTTGCAGATGTGACTATGAGGATGTCCATGAACACGGAGAAGGTACTTCTGGTTCAGCTCATTTTTCTTGGACATCGGCTTGTTAGCTGGTCTCCAAAAAAGATGAAAAAGTACTGCATCTCCACTACGGAAGCTGAATACATCGCCCTATCAGGATGCTGTGCTCAAATCCTCTGGATGCGTTCTCAACTCCGAGACTATGGATTTGCGTTCAACAAAATTCCGATGTATTGTGACAATCAAAGTGCTATTGCTCTATGCTGTAATAGTGTTCAACACTCGCGCTCCAAGCACATTGATATCCGTCACCACTTCATCAAAGAGCAGGTTGAAAGGAAAGTTGTTGAGTTGTATTTCGTGGAGACAAAATACCAACTGGCTGACATTTTTACGAAGGCATTACCGAGAGAGCGCTTCGCCACACTACTCCCACTGCTTGGAGTTAAACAAATGTCACCAGAGACTCTGAAGGAACTACAGGATGAGTCTGTCTCCGAGTAACCAAGTGTTTCACAATTGTATCCTGTATATTGTATTAAAAAAAAAAAAAATTTAAATGGCTTGCAGTTATTTCAGACTGTAACCCGGTCTTATCCCAGAGATTTAGTGTACGTTTCAGTGCATTATTTCTTTACAGACAAGAAGTTGTCTAAGCCCCGATGAACTCTTTTTTTCAATAAAACAACTTGTTTTATCAAACATGTTCGGGTTTAACCAAAACCAAACTTGACACGGGGTCTTTGTTTGAGGGGGAGAATCAGTATTTCTAACCAGTTGTTGCACTGGTCAAAAGGACGTACGTGTGATTCTATTGCTGAAAGATTGACAACGACAACCGTTACAAGTTCAAGAAGATTTCGTATCATTCATGTCTGGGTCTTTAAAGGTCTTGTTTCAAATTGCTCACTTGATATTTGTGCTATTTCACCTCACCTCATATTTCGTGGGGGAGATTGATACATTTTAAGTCAATTCTAGATCTAACCTTTCAACAAGTTTCATACTTTTGATCAGGGGAGGAAAATGTTGACTTAAACATTGTTAAAATGGATAATTAATGTTTCGATTGATTCTAATATGCTAAAAGTCCTATCCATGCATGTGCTAAACATCTTTCGATTATCGACGCACATGTGTAGGGGGAGCATAGTGTGAATATGATCAAATATGTCAATGTACACAAAGTTTGTGTTTTACACAGTGTCTTGATAAATGACAAAGAATCTTTGTGTTTCATGTTGTAAAAGTGATCATATGGAATTGTTGAGGAAAGAGATGTTTGACCACCAGGGTATTAGTAAGAATGCTCTTGCTGGTCTTCGGGACTGCTGCCCACTAGTGAAGTGGATTTCCATAATAATGTATTGTTCAAGTTTGGATTTCCCAGGACTTCATATCTTTCGGGATATATTCAAATCATCATCAGATAGCATGCTGATTTAAACCTTCGGTTGTGCCCAAACAAATTTTATAAGAATCGAATGTTTTTAAATCATTTTTGCCACAGGCCCTTCTTCGGTACTTAATTGTATTAAGAAGTAAAACGCTTGAAAAGGAATTTTCCGGTATAGTCAGCAGATTAGTAACTGTTCTGACACTCTTACCATTCTATTAGTAGAACTACTATTAGTGTATGTTCTTTTAGTTAGTTATTTTGTTTTTTTTTGTGTTTTGTTAGTTTCGGGACAATTGGTTTAGAGAACGGCGAACATTAGGGAATCTGATACTTAGGTATTTGAGGAACTAGCTATGTACGTCGCGGAAAAACCTGTCAAGAAGGTTCTTTGAATGGAGAATCTATCTATCAAAGGTGCCAGTAGTAATGAATGGAATCATGGATTCCACACGGCATCCGAGGTTAATGTAACCGACCAGATTGAGTATGTCTATACTCGTATCTCAAGTTACAAATATTTGTGTGTTCCAACATTTCTTTTCTTGAACACATTAAGTGGATTTTACTATAACAAAATGGTTTTGTTGGTGTCTAAATTTGTTATATCATGGCGAATGTGACTCAAAGTTTCCGATGCAAGACATGTGCTCATATCCTTTACTTCAAAATCTAAAGAAATCAAGATGAAAAGCATACATTCAAAGCTTCGCAAAATCTCTGACAAATCAATGTCTTCTTCATATTATAAAAGTGATAAGTTGGAAGAAGATACATCATCAAAGCTTTCAAAGATTCCAACAGAATGAGCATGTGAGATAAAGATCTGCGTTATGGCAAGTCAAAGTAATTCTGAGATGTAATGCATAAAAAGCAAAGGGGCAAGATCAAGTCATCACATAAGTTCTGAAGATCAATGATCAAGGTATTAAAGTTTGAATTACCAAAGCACAAACAAGTGAAGTGAGTACCTATCTAACAACGAGCTATAAGAGACAAGCACGAGTGAGCTACTTATCATGACCTATTAGGGGGAGATTGTTTAGGATCATTAAATGGACCCGAACAAAAAGCCTTCGGTCACTCCTCGAAGATGATAGACAAAAAGTCTAGCTCCGAAAGACTATGTTAATTAATGTTTATTATGTATCGGGCCAAGATGTTAAAAAGCCAAAAGATAAGACCTTCAAAGGTAATCTCTTTGGTGTAGTATAAATACACCTAGTTTAGTCAAAATTAGGTTAGCTACTCCATTATTATTTTTCATTGTTTAGGGGTTTGTAGCAACTCTTGTTTTTTTCAATCAAAAGTTCTTTAATGGTTAATCTTTTATTGCCATTGATCTTGTGATTTCATCCATGGAATGATCTAGGGATCCTACATTGACTCTAACGGATCCATGGATCAAATAAATTACCATCGCTTCTCAAGAAGTTCGATGCAATTTAAATGAGCAAAACGCTTGCAAGTGCTCCCCCTCGGTGTATGCTCCCCTTGTTTGGGGAACCAAGGAATCAAGATATTGTTGTGCTACAAAACAAAGTTAGTAGACAAGTGCACATATACATATAGCAAAACATTAGCGGAGAACTAGACATGCACTTCTAGATTTTATTATTCTAAAGTATGACACTTTTGAAAGAAAGTCAGAAGCTAGACACATGCAATCATTATTTAAAAAACAAAAATCTAAATGATATAATTAAAAGACTCAAGACGTATGTTTACGAAGAAAGATTGAATCGACTTTTGATAAATGAGAATTGGATTCGTTTATTGATTGACACAAAAATATTATGAGAACTTTTAAAAAGTAGACGAATGACACTTAATATCTTGGCAAAATATGTCAAATATATATGTATATATATATATATATATATATATATATATATATATATATATATATATATATATATACATATATATATTTAAACACATATATATATACATATGTATATATATGTATACATATGTATATATATCTTGGATGTGAATGAAAATGATTCCATAGAGCCGAAAAGTGGGAAAAGATAAGTGATACTAAAGAAGGAACGTGTTGACGAGAGGTTGATAGAAAATATTGATACATTTTTTTCCCAAATTTTTGCCAAATAAACAATTGATATGCATATGATCCTATCAAGACAAAAGTGGATGATTGGGAATTCAAATGTTTGTTTGGTGTTTTGTTGGTTGACAATGTTGAGGAACAAAGGTGGGATGTGAAATGAGGTAGTTCTTTCATGGTGGAAGAAAGATGAGAGACTCAACAATGTGGTGTCTCAATAACACTTGAAGATTGAATATCTTATTTATGTTCTTCACTTTCTATAAAGTGGCAAGTTTAGCGAAGTAGTGGCATTTGCATCTTACAAATAACTTAAATATTTCGGATGAAATAATTAAGTTATGAGAGATATAGGAGGAGTTTTAATAGTAACAAGACTATTAAAAGAGAATAAACGTTTAGACGTGAGAGGAAACGTTAGAGGAGACAAGACTTATTAAAAGTGAAAAAGAACGTTTAAAAGTGAGAAGAAACGTCGAAAGTAAAAGGACTATTAGAAGTGAGACGACTATCCGAAGTGAGAAGATTATTGAGAAAGAGAGGAACCGTTTAGAAGTGAAAAGACCATTCGAGGTGAGAAAAGAGGTTTACGAGAAGTGAGGACCAAGATGTGAGGAGATTTGTGAGTATCACGATTGTAAGGATTGTATTTGAGAATGAGACGCATTTCATTATAAAATTCACTTGACTATTTAACAACATAAGCAATGATGCTTGTGAGTGTTAGGATGTGAGGATGACCCATTGATCTATAGAGAGATATTAGGCATAGGTTTGGGTGTAGGAAAGACGTTAACTCTTAGCAGCAGAAAAGAGAGAGGGTGAGTTCGTTTAACGATTTGAAAAGAAATGACAGATATCTTAAGCCTGCTGCCGGCGATCCAGATATATCTGAGGGCAGCCTGAATAGATCTGGGGGCCGCCGGACCGCCAACAGGAGAGGAGTTTAGGGCTTGACGAATTTTGTGAAAGGAGTGACATTTTAATTTTCATTTCGCTAATTAAAAATACTCAAAGTACTTCGAATGAAGTAGTTAAGTTTTCCACGACGCATGGAATAGAGATAGACTAGAATCGAGACTAGTAGAAAAGAGAGAATAGAAAGAGGGGGATAAAAAAAAAAAAAAAAAAATAAAAAAAAAAAAAAAAAAATAAAAAAAAAACAAAAAAAAAAAAAAAAAAAAAAAAAAAAAAATGGAAAAAAAAAAAAAAAAAAAAAAAAAAAGGAAAAAAAAAAAAAAAAAAAAAAAAAAAAGGGAACCAAAAAAAAAAAAAGTTTACGGAATGTGTTCATCATTCTAGACCTAGACAAAACAATTAAACGAGTCGCGGTTGAGGGTTAAAGAAAGATGTCGACGATGTTATCTCAAACGCAACTATTCGAAAGGAGAATATTTCCATTTGAAACTTTGTGTCCGAAGGAAATTGGTGACGTATTTTGGTGGTGTTTCATACGCGGAATGTAATAATATAATAATAATACTAATAAAGAAAAAACATACAATGATGGAAGGCGTCTGAGCTTGACAATATCAAGATGGATGGTGGTCTTCTAGAGTATTGTGAATGTTCTTTAATATACAATTCATGACAAGGTATAAGGTTATCTTAAAGGTGATAGTGGAAATAGTAGAGGAAAGAGATTAGCCATCTCTATGGTTGTAGAGGCGAGGTGCGTCGGGAAGGAATAGGATGTGATCGACGATAAAGAATGTTTTCTTCAAAGAGAAAGAATGTTTTCGTTGAAGAGAAAGAATATTTCGTCGAAATGATAGAATGTTTTCATTGAAGAGAAAGAATGTGTCCGTCGAAGAGAAAGATGTTTTTGTCGAGGAGAAGAGGAGTTGTCATCGAAAAGAAAAGGAGAGTGTTTTAACTAATGTTGTTAAAAGGCTTGAATAGGGATTTTCGGATATGACCTTTAAAGTTTGTGATTGCAAGTTAAAGATACTTGAATATCTCGGATGAAATATTTTAAGTTGTTAAACCTACTTGGAAGGGTATTAGATTTGCATCTAACTTTTTTGTGACAAAGAGTGGTTTATTTGGAAAAAAGGGAGATGGTGATTAAAGAAATGTGTGAAGGAAGACTCTAGAAGATTTAAGACCATTTTATGACTCTTTTGAAAATTTAGATTAGTGACTCGGATGCGAAGAAAGATATTCTAGTGTGAGAAATTATATACATAGATGTATAAGACATATAGATATAAGCATGCAAGTTTATCTAAGCATGCATCAACAGAATAATCAACAAGTTTAATGTGTAAGACTGTATGACATCTAAACCTTATTTATCATACATTAACCTAACATAGTGTAGGTGCGCAATTAACATGTAAGTTATGTAAGATGACGCTCCCATACATGATTATTTTAAATGTATTCATAATGTAATACATGTCTTGCATCTAGCGTTAGGAGAGCTGTGTTTTAGATACTAGAGATATTTTATTATAAATTGCTTGAAAAAGGCAAATTGCAACAAACATGCATTCAATAGCTAAGCAAATAAACATTGAGCATTAAGATAAACATGAAAGCATAGTTGAACATAGGATGTTGCGGGTTAGAACATCATCACGGGCAATGTAGGCCATTTATATGGTATTTATTTATGTCGAGCTTCAGTGTCATGAGCTTAGGGCAACGTAATTACATTTATATGATGTCTGCATCTGTTGCATTATCATACACTTGGGAAATCTTGTGGTCCTACAATATACGATTTATCAAATCTATGAATTCACCAACATTATTGTTGACGTTTTAAAGCAATGTTTTTCAGGAGGTCAATAAGCACGAGGTGCAAGGGATACATTGGTGGTTTTGATTTGGATATCATGCATTAAAGATTTTGTCGCATTACATTTTGTATATCTGTTATGGGCTAGAAATCTTTGTATTTTGAACAAGTGAACAAGTGAAGCTTCGGGATTATGTAACAAATACTTTGTTAAATCTAATGTATCGGTTTTAAACGACTTTTTGGTCGTTCTATATATATCTTGTGTTGTTGATCTATGAAGTAACACGCCCCGGACCCTTATTCCGCTGCAACCCAATTTGGGGGTGTTACATATTGTAGCTATAAGAAAGAATGAGTCATCTAGGACCTAGGAGCATTACAATGTGTAATGCTCTATATTGAGAGTGTTCAAAGAATGCATCTTTGCATGTCTTTTATAAAAGAAATTCAATTAAGGTTATTTACCTTAATAGATCTTGTGTTTGTTTCTTTGTAGAAATAATGATGATTAACTAAATTTTATTTACATCTATGTTAGACTTTTAAGCAAGAAATTTACAAGAGGAAGATGTTTAAATCTAATGCCATAGGGCAGATCTACCTAAACCGAAGATGAATTTAGGACGAAGGATCCATCGATCCGTGGAAGTGCCAAATTTAGGCAAGGATCATTTATTATTATTATTATTTGGGAGATGGTGTTGAAATTCGGTTATTAGGATAAGCTTATGTAAGTTATAAGGGTTCTTGGTTTGAGTTTTCGGAAATGACATCCAACACTTGCTTATCAAGTTGGAGTGCTTATGAGTTTCCCGATGGAAATTCATAAGTCGTCAGTCCTACTTAGAGTGTGTTAAGTTTAACATGTCTAATTTGACCATAGCTAATAACACAACATTTGAACACTTTAGACTTAATAAAACATCTTCATTGCAAGTGTGAATTGCAATT
>BQNB010006759.1:0-11191 GCA_026074375.1 Tanacetum coccineum | reverse complement strand
AATCTCGATTGCTTAATTTATCGTTGATTGTTTAATTATGTTTATCGTTTCATACTTGTTTATGTGCTTGAATATGCGACCCATTATTCAACTGGGTCCAATGGTTCTTTTCTCAAATATGCGACCCATCTCCATATCGCATTTTATATATCTGGACCAATAGGATCACAAATAATGTCCTATCTTTGCCTTTAGATTAGTGAGCTTAGTTGGACTGGCAGGTGACCCTTCGACCCAACGAGTACATTCTTAATCAATTAGTAAAGACTTTAACAGTGAACTACCAGTATATAAAATACCGTCAAGCAGTAAGTGGGTAAAGTCCCGATGGGCTAGGGTTTAACAAGATCACCATTGCTTTAATCCCTAAGATAGATTATAATTAAACTAATTGATGCTTTAGGTGGATGCGTTAATTGTGACATGATTCAGCGTGTCTAGGTCTTGGGAAGAAGTCCCGCCTAAGTCTTAAGAATGATATGCCACCTCGAAATAAGCACTCATTGCACTAAATAAACAAACCAGCGTTTAATCGGATTTAATATGGCTAATACAATTTTCTATCATTTGGCTTGTACCGCTCTTTTATCTTCTGATTTTCTTCTTGTGTGATTATTATGTAATGAATTGATTTAAGTCACCACCAAACCTGTGCCAGTCTCTCAGGATGAACCCTCCCCCCTTTTTAATAGAACTAGGTTTAGCATAGGTTTAATGTTAATTAGAATTAACTAGACTAATTAATTAGAATAAAATATTGATAGAATATAAGGTTAACTTTCTCGCTCTTAGTGTTCGACACTCTACTTACTAGGAAACTCTAACTTGACCAGGTACACTGCCCGTTAAAGTGTTGTTTTAGGATAAGTCGGCTAAATATAAATTTAAAACTTGGTAATCAATAAATACAACCTACACGACATCACATCAGTGTCCTAATGAGATTTATTTATTGATCTCTTGGCTCTAGACTCGATTAGTGCGTTCTGGTTTTAGTGATCGGAGGCTGAAGTAGACTGCCACGTTTTCAATATTAACTAACTCGAAGTGAGAAAGTCAATAGAGGTCGTGTTGATCTCCACGAAAAATGAGACAAGTATCTGTTGAGAGAAACTTGAATGGCTAGGAAGGGTTGTGCATTGCATCACTAGGTCCATGACGGCTTTCTTCAATACCAACAATCATCTTTGTGATTTTGATAGATTATGTATTGACCCGGTTTCTGCCTAAGTTGTATGGAGGGATTCTTTCTTTAGACCCTTTATCCTTACATTTCTTTTTTAGTCTTCAACCCCTTTAATGCTTACCAAGACGTTATTACTAACACCTTGTTGTGATTGTTCCAGTGTTAGCTCAACCTTAGTCGGCATTATTCTCATATTCTTATTCATCTTCAATCATACCTAAGGACTGCTATTTCTAACTATGGATTATCCTTGGGTAGATCCCTCCGGTTCTAGTTGGATCATAGGACTAATACCTAACCTAACCACCTTATGACTTTAGAATTGTCATGGGTTAATAGGTTGTTGGTTATTTGATCGTAACCATAAAACCATTGAAAATCAATCAAAATATTTGATATAAATCAAAATGTTTAACACTTTGAGAGTTTTCATTCTTTTGAAATGCTCTCCGTATACATGTGCATCGATATTCGAAATTGTTTCGCACATGGAGGAAAGAGTTATGCACTTACAGTCTTAAAGATCACATTTTCCTCGATCACGTTTTAATTGCATTTTCTCCCCCTATGGAAGTAACTAATCTTTAGTATTTTCATACCAACTGATTAAAGTTTGAGACATGAAAATATTTCATGGGAAGAAAAGTGTTGACACCTATATAGCATGAATTAATGGAAATTTTTCTTTGGCTCCCCATCAATTTCACACATATGACACCAATTGAGAGAATAGGATTATGACTTTGTAAATTCCATGTGAAATTGAGTTTGAGCTACTTGTATATGTTTTAAAAAATGAGTGTTTAAATATTATTAACATTTAACATATTTCATTTGTTTAAACATTCGAAAATGTTTTAGACACACAAAATAGACATGTGAGTATGTGTCTAAACACATTAAAACTTGGTTTTAAACCCCCCCCCCTCCTCAAAAATAGATCCACTTATAAAAAATGATTTGACTTTTGAAAGATTCATGAGGAGGGAGTGTTGAACACACAATTTTGAAAGATTTTGAAAAACCTTTTGAGAAATTATTAAAAAATTGTGTTCAACGGTTTTGAAAACCAATGTTACTTGAGCTCTAAATACTTTTAATGTCTTTGAATTGACGTTTTGTGTCAGCTCAAGTCCGAGAAGTTGTTATCTTCTCGTTATGAGGATAAATGTACATAAATGCACACTTTCTTTTATTTGAAGAACGAGTCCTAAGCTAATATTTACTTAGAAGTCGTGTGTCCCGAGCATGAAAACTTTATGAAAAAATGCTCAGGACAAAGAAGATTTCTCTTCTTTTGAAGATAAAGCGCAATGAAACGTACACTTTTCTTTTCTTTAAACCGAGTTCTGATCAGAAGTAATCGGAAGTCATTAGAAAAAGTTTAGAAATGACATGTTTTGAAAGCATTTGAACTCTTGTTAGAACTTTATTTACATACTCGTGTCAATATTAATTGACATTTCTAAGTGCGTAAATATTATCGATGCCAAGAGACATGTCGAGAAGATTCTTTTTTGGTATTTTTGAAATTTTCTAATTTTGTATTTTGTTTTTCAAAAATATTTTCTAACATAATTAAAAATGGAATGTTTATACAAAGAAGTCGAGGATAAGATATTTCCATATGATGAACCCTGTGAAGAAATATGTTCAGAAGCCTTTGAAGTACCTGCACTCAAAGATGAAGAGTTTGCACAAATAGTAGTGTTAGGATTAGGTGTTTCCTTTCCTAATGATGAAGCACTATCATTCGTGTGGTAGCAGGTTTCAATGGACTTTCGAATGAGAATCCATCTAAGACCAACATAAGTAAAGATTCTACCTGTTGGTTTCCAAGTAAGACCAGATCTAGGGGCGTTGTTTTCAGATACACATCGGAAGGCTTATTTGGAGAAAACTTTTGTCCTATGGGGATCTGTGAAAACTTTTGTCCTATGGGGATCTGTCTGTCATGTTTCTTAGAATCACTTTTCTTTTCTACGGGCATATATCTCTTTGTTGTCTTATGGGATTGTGCATCCTTTTTCTGTGCAGAGGCACGAGAATTTACCTTTGAGAGGTATTTTAAGATGCACTCATCATGATTTGCACTGTAAATGCACTTTTTGCATGTAGGACATGCCAAGTCTTTTGACTTCAAGAAAGGCTTTTGATTCCTAGGCGGCTCTGCTATGTTAACAGGTCTATTCGATATACAACTACTCATGGATGGTGGCCAATTCCTAGGTTGTTGATTAAAGTTCCTAGGTTTTGGTTTGTTACCATTAGCAGTGTTTGATAGTCTAGCAGATTGTTGCACACTAGGTTTGGTATTCAAGCTTTGTCTTTCTGAAGTTGTGCCTTGTTCTTAGCTTCCTCTAAGTAGTAGTTATGAACCATGTCATTTGAGCCTATAATTCTTGATGACGAAATGGAAACTGCTTGGAAGATTCCTAGAAGGGCCAAGGGCATTCACATGATAAGGCTTAGCAAATGAAGATTTTCTAACTTGAAGCCAAGAATGTGGAGGGCTGGTTTTGTCAAATCATTCGACACATCAACTTGGGAGGAAAATCGATGTTTTGGAAATTGGGATCGTTCAGATTTATTGCAGTTGGTGTGTCCTTTCTACACTTCTGGTTGATTTTGATTGGTTGCAAAAAAGGCAGTTTTCCCAAGATTGATTATTTTTCAAAATTAGTATCCACACTCTTACCTTTCATCTTCTCAATGAATTTCTTTAACTCACTTATTGCTATGTTCTTGTCTTGCAACTAGCTTTCAAATCTTGTATTTCAAAATATTGTTCACGTTCTTTTAGAAATACAATTGATCTGTTTTGTTTGCAAATTGTGTCATTTTTCATTTGTTCTTGACATTGTTGTAAAGCAAGTTCAAGAGAAATCGAGTGTTGTTCAAGTTTTGAAAACTTTTAATAGCTCATTATACTCTTGTTTACCAACATTTTTAGTTTGTTTGGAAAGCTTTTCCGCAAGACATTCATATTCTTTGATTTTATGTTGGTACAAACATTGAAATTAAGTATGTGCCTCTAAATCAGATAAAGAATGTAAATATGAACACATAACATCCTTTTAAACTTACTCTTGGAGAAGTAGATCGTATATATTTGAAAAATCAGCTTTGTTAGATTCAAGTTCATCAATCTCTTTTTCAAGTAATCGAACATATTGTAAATCTGCAAACATCTCTTGTTTAAGTTCATTTACAAATATGAAACTATCATTTTGTGTCTTTAGTGCAAGAGACAGCAAACAAGTTTTCAAAAGCACGGTCATATCTTCAGTAGTTGGTGCACGAAATTTATCATATGTATGTTTTTTCCCAAGCTAAATCAATAATTTCTTTGAAATGATTAATGTTATTTGTCATTACATTATAAGGTTGTCTACTCTTGCTTATTGATCTTTGAGTAGGCGGAAAACCTAAGTTTTTGGCAATGTGTGGCTTAGATTTAACAAAATATTTTCTCCATATTTTCTTTCGAATTTCATTTTCATATGCCATCTGATCAAGATATTCCCGTGACGGTGGTTTGAAAATTTCATAAAGACTGTTTTGCTTTATGTAGTCGTATGGTTTCACTAAGTCTTTATTCAATTTTGATCTACTCTCTTGTTCAAGAGTCAATGTCTCTTCCCTATTAGGGGTAAATAAGTTTGCAAGATCACATTTGTCATATGGAATCTCATACAAACATGGTTTTTTAGATTGAGCTTTCTTGAGGTACATAGGATTTGCAAAAGTTGGTCTTCCATTATATGTTGAACCTTTTGGAGCTAACATATGAATGGTTTGAATTGACTGATTTCGTTTATACACAATTTCATTCAAAAAATTTAGTTGTTTTTCCACCGTAATCAATTTGTCAAGATCTCTTTCTTCCTTTAGTTTCAAATCCTTTATTACCCTATTTTTCTCTTTGACAATACCTTCATAACTTGATTTTGTTAAAAGACTCTGTTTGACTAACTCATCATTTTTCTCTTTGACAACAGAAATTTCATAGGCTTATATTCTCAAAACTTCTTTTATGTCATGTTCCTTTTGAGCTAATAGTCCTCGAGTTTCTTTTAATTTGCGTTCAAGTGTGTCAATTTCAATTGTATGGTTTTTGAAAATTTTGTACTTCTCAAGCTCAACCTATTTATCATGAAGTGCAATTAAATATCTATCTCGAGTTCTATTAGACTCCCCAAGAGTTTTATTAGTCTCTTCAAGAGTAGATTTGCACTCTTTCAATTCATGAGTAAGTGATGTATTTGCGTTCCTTAATTGCTTTTGAATCTTTTTGTTTTCATTAACATTAAGTTTTAAATTTGCAATTAAGTTAGCAAGCACAACATGTTCATCTCCATGATCATCAGTATTCTGGTCATCCTTGAATTCATTATTACACAAATCTAATAAATCGGGTGTGGTATTGCTATCAACCTTTTCCATCAAAGATGCGTTATTCATGTTTTCAGGTTGCACAAAATGTTGTATTTCAACAGCAAACATATTATATTCAGCAGTATATGGTACCTCAGCCATTGGTTCAGTGTCATAGTAAGGTCTGATGTCCGTATCATCCCCAGGATTGCAACTTTCATTGCATTCATTTCTTGACCTACTGCTTTCATTTCTAGATGTGCTGCTTTGATTCTCTAAACTTTGATCATTCCCTTTTTCTGATACAAACCCACTATTGTCTTTGTCTCCCGAACTAGCATCCGATACTTTAACCTCTTAAACCTTATACTCTTGAATCTGCAACTTTCTTTCATTCAACCTTTTCAACATATTCTGAATCTCTTATTCATGACGTGCTCTTTCAACAATACATTGCTCAATGGAGTTCATGTGTTGAAGTATCAAGTCTTTAAAGGATTGAACTTCCATGTGAGTGTATTGTTTAAAGTCTTTTCTTATTTCTTAATCATCTGAATCATAATTGGAAGACTTTAACACTTCTGAATGTATGAACTTCTGAAACTGTGCATTGATCACTCTGATGGTAGACTTAGAATTTTTCTCTTGAAGGGTTTCTTTGTTGAGTTGAGTTTTAAGGTTTTTCATGTTGTTATCTAACTTAAATTTGAAAGTTCTTTCGTCTTCACCAAAGAGTCGTTTAAATGCTTGTTTGAACGTAAAGGTCATTGGGAAATCATGATTTGAGAGACGTTGAATGGTTGTTTTTAGTGCATTGTGTTTGTTCATGGAGTTTGCTTTTAAAACCTTTGCTTGTATTTGCAGTAGTTGTATCTCTTGTTCCTCTGAATCCGAACACGAAGATAAAGTATCTTTCATTTCCATTTTAACCGTTTTGTGAAGTGAAAATGGTTTTCTAGGATCTTAAGCAGGTAAAGAGATGTTGTTGTGGTTTTGATTTTGTGAAATCGTTGTCGTGAATCAGTGTTGTTATGGAAGTACTTTATTTGTTTGATGAGTTAACGAAGGACAAGCAATGAAATTATAAAGTCATCAAGGGTTCTTTGTTGTCAATGTTAAAAATTGTTAAGGTTTTGTACAAACAAGGACTAACGATGCAACACTGTTGGTAAGAAAGGACTAACGGTGAAATTGCTTTGTTATGAGGGATTAATAGTGAAAAAGGCTTGAAAGTATCTTAAATATTAAAAATATAATTTGAACTTTTATCATGAACCTTTCAAAATTAACTTGAACCTTTGGATATCTATTTGAACTTTCGTGTTGACCCATTTCAAAATAAATGAAGTAGACTAGTACGTAAGAAGTAAACTAGTATGTATGCATGTAATATTGAATTCTATGTCATCTTCTTCATTGCAACGTAACAGTAGGGTTAAAATTTTTGAAATTGTTGCGAAATGATTCAATATAAACGAAGCACGTCGCGATGATCGTGGAAGAATCACGATGTTAATGGATGTTGTTATAAGTCCCGCGAACAACCGAAACTCGAAACTCAAAAAACCAGAAACAAGCTCAAACCGCATATGTTGACTTATGATCAAACCGCAGAATGAGTCAAACCGCAACTAATTGAAGCTCAAACCGCAACATTAGTAACTCAAACCGCAAGTTCAAGTGAGTGTGTTGCCAAACCGCAACATTTAAAATTCAAACCACAAGTTTTATTTTGGTATCAAACCGCAAGTGTTAAATTCAAACCGCAACTTTTGTTAAATGATCAACCGCAGCTTGTAATTTATATCAAACCGCAGGTACTTGTGGTCTACTCTTGCCTTTTAGGCTTAAAAATAGGATCTGTGTCCCCTTCTTTTTCTTTCAAACCGTGATCGCAAGGAAACAAAAATACCACAAAAAGCTTGAAAAAGCAATTTACAAAGGAAAATAAGCTATAAAAGGAACTATTAATACGCTACTTAACGAGTTTTAATGGAAAGTTTTAAGCTTTTTAGTTGCAAATAAAAGAAAAGCATCAATACGGTTATGGCTACTACTTCAAGCACTTGGTTTCAGGTTCTCATACAACGAAAGCTATAAAACCAAAAAGCAAAAGGGTCACCAGTGGAGTCAGTTTGTTCTTTTCTTATGAGGTTTGAATCCAATAAAATAAGTAAAAAAATGATTTAAAACTGAAAAAATATAAGCTTTTTTAACTTGAATCTCATTCACAACATGTTTTAAAATACATACAAAACACAAACACTAAATTGTGTGGTCATTTAGAGATAAAACGCATGTATTTTAATTTAGAAAGAAAATGAAACGTGAGGTTTTGTGGAGAAATAAGCCAAAATAAGCTAGAAAATATGTCAAAAATAAGCTCAAATGTAAGCAACCACGAATCAACCATTAAACCCACCCGAGGCTCTTGATACCAAATGTCAGGTCCAAAAATCACTTCACTTACACATCATATAGCTCGAAATAAAATAAGAAAGATAGAAAGAAGAAAGAATAAATATTAGATTAGGAAAGGGAGTGTTTGGATGATTACACTTTATGTGTGTGAAAACACATGGGAACCAACAACCTCTCCACACTTGGAGAGGGGTATATATACCCACACAAGGACCGGCCATGGAAGGCTTATTGGTCCGTAGGTTTTGGACTTGGACCAGGCTCGGGTTATCTTGGGCTTTAAGCCCACAATGCTTACAATATTAGATTAAATAACGAGCTCGATACCCGTAACTAGCCTATTACAACATATATTAATTAAATACCGCAATTCCTTGTTCGACTCAATATTTTGAGTCTCTCTCTCTCTCTCTCTCTCTCTCTCTCTCTCTCTCTCTCTCTCTCTCTCTCGCTCTCTCTCTCACTCTCTCTCTCTCTCTCTCTCTCTACTTATTGTTTCTTTGCTAAGTAGATCATCACACCACTCGGTCCCTTCGAGACTTGAAGTTTTGCAAACTTTAAAGAAGTCAAGAAAACCGTATTCACCTCCCCCTCTCTATGGTTCTACAATCATCTTGTGATTTTGATAACATACTTATTGACCCGGTTTCTACCCTAAGTGTATGTGGAGGGTTCATTTCTTTTCACCCTTTACATAACTATTCTTTTTCATTCTTCAACCCTTCAATGTTTTTCAAGACGTCCTTAGTAACACCATGTTGTGATTGTTCCGATGATAACTCGTGCCTTACACAACATTATTCTCTTTTCTCGTTCAACCCTTTTTCATACCTAAGGACTTCTATCTCTAACTGTGGAATTTCCCTGGGTAGACTCCTCTGGTTCTGGTTGGATCATAGGATAATACCTAACCTTAACCACCTTATGACTTAATAATCGTCATGAAATAGTTGGTTGTTGGGTATTAAGATCAAAACCATAAAACCTTTTTTGAAAATTAATCAAAGTGTTTGTGATATACATCAAAACGTTTGCCACTTTAAAAGTTTTATTTTGTGAAATACTCCCCCTACACATGTGCATCGATATTCGAAATTGTTTCGCACAAGAAGGTGAGAGCTCGCACTTGATTCATTAATGATCACATTTTAGTCACATATTTTAATCATATTTTCTCCCCTGCTAATGATGGTGGAACAATCAAAACGCAAAAAGACTTTGCGGGTTTGTAGTCTTATGCTCATGTTTGCATCATTAAAACAAATGCAACCATTCGTTAACTGTTAGCGCACGTTGATTCTTCTATTGTGTTAGTCATGCCACCATCGTTAGAATCATCAAAGCTTGGAGATGCAGGAACGACAATGTTCATGGGTGAAACCGGGACCAGACCTGTAAATCGGTTGATTTTGCAAAGGTCAGCAATTGATGGAAAAAAGAAGAAGTACGTATTGGATATAGTGGTCACTTTTTGTGTTCTTTTTACATAGTTGGGTTATTGTATCGATGTGAAGGTTTTCTCGGTCTAATATTTTCTTTTGGGGTGTGGGAAACAGCGTGTGGTGGGGGGGAGTTTGGCTTTGAGATGTAGGTGATGGTAGGGATCATTACTTCCATCTTTACATATTGATTGTTTTTTTGGAGTGTGAAGTTCATAAAATTTGTGTCTGTTATGTTTCTGTTGCTTTCGATATGGTCTGAAAAATAGATTTGATGTCAAAAAATTGATGTTTTTTATGCCTAACAAATTTCGTTTTGTAGTTACAGGAATTTAGAGGCCTTTTGTAGTTACATGCACAAGCAATGTGTTTACTGACTAGTTGCAGCACGTTCTTACTAATGCGCTTTGTAATTTTGATCCACATCGTGCATATGGACTTTTGCCACTGCACTTTGCTTCATTAGTGTATGTAGAACCTATAGTGGTTATGTGTTATGTATTTTGAAAATCCAAATTACGTGTGCTTTTGTCAGAGGTTCTGTGTAACGCTTAATGTCGTTGGGTCTTTTGTAGTTATGTGCAGGTGCAATACGTTTAACAGCTAGGTACATTGGCTTTTCTATAATATGTGAACCCATATTTCGTGACTTGCATCTAATGAAACAATTGCACAGTATGTTAAAACATGTAGGCCAATGAACGGGTGAAAATTGTTGTTTGCAGGGCATACAGTTCGCGCAAGAAAGTCTTTTTGCAAAAAAAGCATATTCTTATGATGACGTTTCAGTATTCCCCCTAAGAATACCTTTTAAGTTTCAGTATACAATCTGCATTTGGAATTTAAGGTTTGTGTATCTTGCCGTAATTGAAGACGCCGGTTTCATAAAGTAAATTATGTCATTTTAATGTTCATGAGTAGAGAAATTGGTTTGAGGGTTGTTGGGTATGAAAACATTGCAAAAACACATGTAGTAATTCTGACAATCTAAGTCACTTCAAAAGCCACTAAAAATGTAGGGAAATCCAAAAAAAGCTAAATATGTATAAATTAATACATCATTCATTAAGTAATCAACTGATATATAAACATACAACCATCTTGTACATTAGATTCAGCAAAAACTCAAACTAAACAAATATAAAAACCCACTAAGGCAACCCAAAACTATTTAAGAACCCCTCAACTTCGTAAGAAACTTCACATTATCACATGTTCGAAGTTGTGTTTCCTTAATCATAATCATCAGTGGCATTGCCTTCTCCACGTTTCTGTCTTTGAATATATTTTGGTAAAGCAACATTCTGCATTGTTGCGGCCGAACAGCCTTTCGAGTTCCTTTATTAAAGTTTCTCTCTCATTACAAACGGGTCATGTCATAAAAAAAATTCTTCAAGTCCTTTGTCAGCTTCATATCCTCAGAAACTGACCTGTCAATATACACGAGCATTTGATCCTGTAGCATGGTGGACTTGGCGGCCTCTACAAGTTCCATAAGACACGCGAACCCAATCATTGTTTAGATTTTTCTTGAATGTATGATTCTTTTGGGGTGTTAAAAATGTATGTGTTGTAAATTTAGTGCAATTGTAGGAATTGGATCATACTTGGAAATGGGTTTGGATGTACGGAGTGTACACCTACCAAGTCACTGATTCTCCCTGACTCCTTAAGTGATTAGCTTAATGTCTATTAAATGGGCGGTTTTAACATTTAATATTTGTAACTATACCTATTATGGGCGGTTTCAAGTTTGACCTAATAACCA